>JAOUZG010007919.1:15274-27882 GCA_026289955.1 Argiope argentata | reverse complement strand
TTTTTGAGATTCGGAATGTCTAAGAACGTATAAAATGAGGCATTAAAATGCAATATTAATTAATCAAAAAGGTTTTAAAATAATTTATTTTATAAATTTGAGAACACTGGATAAATTCAAGAAGGATAGCTTATTACTTTTTGCCGAAGAATGCGACAAAACCGTAAGCTGTATACGTTCATGGTTTGTAAATTCCTGTAAACGAATACAAATGAACTCATGACACTTGGTTGGGAAAGTTCTGGCAATGTGAAAAATTGTCAGTCATAATTGGATTAGAGAACAAATTTTGATGAAGATAATATAGTGGCTGATTGAACAGGTCATCGCAGATCAGTTTCTGACAATAAATAAGTTGATGCTTAAATAACGACATAATTAATTATATTATTATTATAATCAAATTCTAATGAAAGTAGGGTTATGGCTGAGTGGATAATGAATGCAATAGTAGTGAACACAATATTAAGCCAATCCTCAAAAGAAAGTCTTTATAAAGCTCATTGTAGCTGTTGTAAAAAAAATGGTATCTAGCTATTCGTGCACTCAGGCTGGATTGTTTAAACTACAGTTACAAAATTTGGCGATATACTTTGGAAGATGAGAAAGTGCAACTTCGGGTATTGTTTTAGATTTTTAATTAATTAAAATTAAGTGAAATTGTGATGTTCTTCTGTGATAACAGTTAAATTAATTATAACGCGAAATTTTTCTACATCATTTTAAAATTAAATTTCTTTTTATGATGTCAATTTAGAGGCTTAACGTTTTAATTTAATGGTTTGTATAGATTTTTTTGGATAATTATTAGCAATATATATTTTATTGTTGCAAATACATTCAACGTAATTCATTGCTTTGTATTTATTTAATCGCATAATTTTCTCCCATTATTAAAATTCTACATTTGATTCTAATCGTTATGGAAAAAACGATTAGAATAATGTACTTTATAGAAAGAACGACAACAACAACAACAAATCTCACAGTACTATAAATATTACTATGAAAATAAGCAATCGCAGATTTCCGACTAGGTAGATGGACTGAAGAAAGCATATGTAAATAAACTAAATAATGTTATTTTCCTAACTATCTAATGAATCAATTAGTAAAAAATACAAATTCCAGAAACCATAAAATGTTAGGAATTAGGAACTATATAACATTAACACGGTTCAAATATTATTGATCAGGTTCGTTATGTGTTTTATCATGTTCCTTTTATTTATTGTAGTATCATAATTATTAAATGACTATTAAAACAGACTTGCTTTATAGAGGTGGTTTAACACATGCAGTCTTATGATAGAATATTATTTAATAAATAAAAATAAATGCACATTTTAACAAAATTGCTGGTATTTGTCCGTTAGCCTGGCGCCAGAGAAAGATCGCCAAAAAATATTTGGCTTTATACTACATTATTTGGCGATTTTTCCCTTTAAAATCATTGTGAAAAATTTGGCTGGATTCTACATTAGTTGGCGATTTTTTTGCTGGCACCCGGTTAACAAAAAAGTACCAAATTGCTAAAATAAAAACAATTGCTCTGATATAAATCATTAACGTATCTATTAAATAAAAAAATTGAAATATCTACCTAAATTTACCTGCTTATAAAAAAAAGTACCATAATGTTTATGTATGGGACTCATGATGCTTAAATTCGCCACTGAATACTAACAAGTTGATATGGGTAATTACATTCGGAATGGTACTATGATGTCAAGAAAGAATACTCGGTACTTTTCCGTTAGCCGGGCGCCAGCGAAAATTGCCAAATAATGTAGAATTTCGACAAAATTCTTTGGCGATTTTTCGCTAATGTCAGGTAAACGGAAAAGTACCGATTACTCCATTTGAAAGCCTCGTATATACAAAAACAGAAAAGGTGTAACCCTATTAAAATAATACGATTCAATGGCAATCACAATTTGATGAAGAAATCTAGAATATATGCTTGCTGCAGAGGCAGATTTTGAATTTTACAGCCTTGGCCAATGCACATCATAAAGTTTCTCTTTTATAATGGGCCCATATAGTTCCATGTTTCAAAAATTTTTTAAATTAATCAATATATTAATGACTGGTGTTTTTATCATATCAGAACATGATATTGTCTTAGGAATGAGGTGTTCTGGCGTCAACAAAAATCCGTAGGCGAAAAATAAACATTTTAATCCGCAGGCAAAAAATTAGCCTTTTATTATCTGAACGAGCATTTCAAACGATCAGTTTTTAATTACGTGTTGCCAATTCACTCACAAAAACTCTGATTAAAAAAACTAAGTTCATCTGTTACAGCAAATAAAACCTAGAAAATTGTCATTTTGAGCACGTGATTATATAAATTGAAATAAATTGGAAATGCGATATTTTTTTTAAACAATTAATGTGGGACAAAGTTTTTCTGATCGTTTGCAATGCGAAAGTGACCCATTCAATGAAACTATTAAAATGAATAAAAAATATAATTTAACTTGCACGAGCACGTGGTGCTTGGCCGTTCAAGAGATGATGTTTTGACGCGATAGATTAAATTATGCACAACAGATTTCATTTTAATCTTTCTTCTTCTTTTTTTATAGTAAATTCTTAAAAGTACTTTTTTTATATAATTTTTAATTTTTATTTCCTTACAATACTTTTAGAGTGTTGGATTTTTATGCTTGTCTCAACGTTATGTAAGCAGAAATTCATTATTTGTAAAAATCGAATAGCTAAATGAGTATGATAAGATAGACAAGAATCTAAGAATGGTTTGACAAAGTGTTAATGTTATTCAGTAATTTTATGCCGATGTCCTGGCATAGGGCTAGCGCATCTTCCCCTGTTCTGGGCGTCCTGAGTTCGAGTCCAGGTTCGGGCTTGTTTATGTTTCCTTTGTTCTATCTGTGAGGTGTCTGAATGTGCCTCTTTGTAAAAAGGGGGTGACGTATTCTTGGCCTTAATTAAAACAGAAGATGCGCCCTCGACTTAAAATCGTTGATTGCTTCAGTCATTTTGCCCTTGGGAAGTGTCACTAGAAGAAACAGTACTTTTCTGTTAGCCTTGCCTCAGCGAAAAATAGCCAGAGAAATTCTACATTATTTGTCACTAAGCTTTAAAATCACTGAAAAAATTTGGCAGAAATCTACATCATTTGGCGATTTTTAATTTGGCACCCGGCTATTGTAAATGTAAAGAAGAAAAAATATCAACAATAGTTTTATATATTATAAGAGTAACTGTTACATCATTGTTTCTGCGGCAGAACCCAAATTTTCTATAGAATAGCAATAGTTACTTTTTTTAAGCACAGATAAGGTTTTTCAGTCTGTCAAATGAGAATTAATCAATGCATAAGATTCTTTATTGAAGATAAATGCAACAATACTCCACTCCCTAAATGATCACAAAAAAGGATTAGCTAATAAATAATGTGCATTTTTAAGAATCCACTAGTATTGTAAAACATGGCAATCTAATACTTTACTACACTCATGGCATACTATACTTTATAAATAAATATTTTATTATAAATGGTACAAATAGTTATTATGTATATTCTTTTTCTTCATTTAATCTTAAAATGAAAAAAAAATGATCATGATTAAATGCATTACAATTTACAGAATTCAAAGCAAACTTACTCATTTAAGATGGCATAAAAATCATCTTCAAAAATAAAAAAAAATCATAAGGATTATAAATAAAAGAACAAAATCAAATCTACGATCGCAAATTTCAAGTCATTACATGAGAACATTATTATTTTTAATTCATTATTTGTCTATATTAATTTAAGTCAATAACCAGTTTAATCCGGTTTGAAAAAATCACGAGACATTTCTATCGGTCTCTATTTTTATTTAATATATATCTATACACAGTATAAAATAAAGTCTCCTGAAAGCGTCCGTATGTTCAAACCACAAAAACTCGAGGAATAGTTAACGATTATTGGAGATATTTATACTATTTTGTACAACATTTATTGGAGAAGGTTTTAGTTCATTAAAATCATATCAAAATAAAAAGGGGAGTTTTATAATTGCAATTTTAATTTGCGCGAAAACTTCAAACTGCGCATGGGCAAATAGCAAGAGCTGTGGAATGTATTTCTTTGTTTACGTCTGATTTTAAACAGCGATTCAAATCTCATTAAGCCAAAATGAAGGAAATCCAACCTCAAAATGATCGCCTGTGTTTTGTCTACGGACAAATCCTAAACTTTGTAACAGTCGAAATATTTCTGAATGTGTGCTGTAAAAAAATTGTTTTGTAGCTATTTTAGATAATTTCTAAACATATTTTTAGGGGGGGGGGATTTGACGGAGCTCGACCGATTTTGAGATAAAATAACAGCTATGATCTTATAGCTCTTCGTCAATCTTTTAAAAACTCATCTGCTGTGAAATAAACATATATAATAATAAAGCAATACTGGTAAAAGCAGGTAAAAAAATTCTTCAACCGATAATTTCCGGCGGTCCATAATTTAACGAAACTTCCTAACAAAAAAAATCATGTTCTCAGATAATACTAATAATAAAAACGAATCATAGTTAACTTTGAACTAGAATGGACAGTCATGATTTCATTCGATAAAAAAAACTTTCGAATGTTACTAACTGTATTTATTAACAGGAAAGACATTTAGTAGTTTCGTTTAATTTCGAGAATGCTTTCAATAGTCCTGTATCGGTATCTAAATCAGTAAAATTTGAAGAAAAAAAAGGATTTTGACTTTAATTTATATAAATAAGAAATATCGAATTTATTTTTACTCATAGTTTTACTCAAAAATCATTTTTATTGAATTGAATTTCAATGTCGAATACTTTTGCCCTAATAGAATTGCTAAAACTTTTGCCACTGAACCCAAAGTCAATAGATAAATATATTTTTAAAAAAAATCCAAATTATGTTTGGGTGAAAAATGTAAAACAGCTTCTTAAAATTTAGGATACAAATCCCAAAAGAACTCACGTAACAATATTTGAGATGATATGGAAAGCTCTAAAGCTTATAAAGCGCCTTTTTTATTCAAATTTATTAAACTATTCAAATGAAAATGGAAATTCTTGCTTTAAGATATGTGACTGCTTTCAGGAAATTTTTTCAAAAACTGAGCTTATATTTTTGAATTTTTTTCTTTAAATACATTACAAAATAGAGATGAAATAAAATATAACAGTTTTGAAGCTACAAGTGTATTAAAAATTAGAAGTATGTAATTTGTAGCGAAAAAAAAAGCAACATGAAACAACACCAACAAAAAATATGGTTTAGAACTAAATCAAGTAACGTGTTCCAAATTTCGAAAAAGATTCCTAACTTTTAACTCCTAACTTTTAAAAGTAAACCAATTTTTTTAAAAAAAATTTAAATTTTAAAATTTGACTCATGAGAAATTTGAAATTCTCTTTTAGCATTATGAAAGATTAAAATGATAGCAAAATCTTTTTAAGCGAAATTTTTTTATTTTTCAATTTAGAAATTGCATAACACATTAGACTACATTTAAATAAATATGTATAATAGATTTTAGTTTATAAAATACATGGCAAGAGAAATTTACTTAAATCTATAATTTTAGAGAATAATGCATAAAGTTTCAGAATAGCATTAAAATGTTTATTATTCAAGACAAAAATTAATATAGCTTCCGAAATAATGGACGTAGAAATAAAAGTCAAATAATTTTACATAGAAAATAGAAAAGCAATTAAGCATATAAAACCAATCTTTTTTTTTTGGACAAAATCGACTTTTCAGCATAACAACTTGTTCTAGATTATTTCATCAATGGTTTACTGATAATTGCATTTATACTTCTTTTCAATTGTCTCTGGCAGTTAGCTAGTTATCAAAATAATTTTCCATAAGAACTTTTATTATCTATTTTGTATAACTTGGTTTTAAAATATATCTTACCAAAAAATATTTTTAAAAAATTTGGTGGACATAAAATTTATACTATTTTATTTTTACCGCATTATGTTCATTGTGCATTTCACTAACTTACTTTTTATCTCTTTATAAGCAATAGGAAAGAAAAACGTTTAAAAACGAACGCTCTTAAAAAACTTTAACACCATTGCTTCATTAAATTTTAATTTAAAAAAATCTTTAAAAAATTATTAGAAGCCTGCCTTATGCGGAAATCTATTAAACATGGAGAAATAAGCTGAATTTTAACAATGGAATAAAAACAAGGATGGAATATTAGTAAGAATGGTATTGATTCGAGTTTAAATTCAACAAGGAAATTTATTGTTGTAAAATACACCTAGATTTTTTAAAAATATAGAATTGTAAACTATTTTTTTAATAAATTCTCTTTTTTTACTTTTTTATTCTAAAAAACAGGGGGAAAAAACATATCCCTCTGAAAAAATATATTTCTTTTTACTTTAAGATGATATAGAAATTATTTTTGCGTGAGTCAATATTCTTGAAATTATTGTGAAAAAAAAAAGAAAGAATAAAAATGTTGTCAGAAAAAAAACTCTTTACAAAAACTTTATTTAATTTTTAATTCATATTCTAATTAGAATTGAAAAAATCGCTCCAAAGCATATAATCCACTTTATAACGTTATGTGTACATATGAACATCATATACACACATACTGTGTATGTATACACACTTTATATATACGCAGGTACGTGTATATCTCCAGTTCGCCCACAACACCAACAACAAGTAGATACCCACATGAATATTCATTATTAATAAAGATTAAATAACGTTCCAGTTTATGCTTTATTGCTTAAAAGACAGAAAAGGGAGTATACCGATTGTTTCCCAACTAAAACAGTATAGCACGATAATAGCTTAACGAATCATGAAATAGAACATTAAACACGCCATAACTATTACAGCTGAAAGTCCGGAAGTGAGTGCCGCATCAATACATAACTAGCAGTGATTAATCGTGTGTTCAAGCAACCTCAACGAAGCTATTCAAAATCAATAAAGAAGAAAGGCTTAAGTTAAAAGAAACAGCTCTGGGAGGCATATATATGTATTCTTTCATCTATACGTATAATTTCTATACAAAGCATTTCCGATTTAGCCTTAGGATAGGTTATCAGATTGCCTTACTGCATAAGACAGCAACATATACAGCTTAACATTTTCAAAAGCTGGCTATGAGAATAGCATAATAGCCATTTCTTTGATGCATATCTTTAGAAGGAGTCGATCGGTAATTACTATAGTTCCGGCGACCACCTGCAGTAGAGCCCCTCTTTGTCTTGCTTTTTGCTTCGCAGTAAACTCATATGGGTAGGTCACAATAAACCCCGATTGACTGGTTTTAGTTAGCTTTAGATAGGTAATCATAGTCATCGAAGAGTGAGAAATGAGTGGGGATGGATTTCTTGCGTGGTATAATAACAGCATGTGCCAGGTTTTTGAGACGAGGCATACCATCCCACTTGTTGATATGTTAATACGAAAATAAATGTAAGTTCAGAAACGTATCGTTTGCAAGTGTTGTCTTGAAACGCATTTTTAAACATTGGGGATATCACGGTAAGATATCTTTATGCCATAAATAACGCGATAACATCTAAAGGATTTAAATAGAGACCGTTTCGGGTTGTTCATCAAAATGTTCATCACGTAATTGTTCAGAATGTTTTTTATTTAATTTTGGAATAAAAATTGTGTTTTTTTATCATGTCAGAACATGGTATTGTTTTAGGAATGAGGTTTTGTAACCTCAACAAAAACCTGTAAGCGAAAAATAAAAATTTTGTTATCCGCACAAGCATCTGAAAAAAAAAAAATCAGCTTCTAATAACGTGATGATATCCCATTTACGAATACTCTGATTAAAAAAAAATAAAGACTACGGCAAATAAAACCTAGAAAAATGTCATTTTGAGCACGTGATTATATGAAATGAAACAAATACAAAATGGGATATATTTTTTTAACTAATAAATGCGAGGCAAAGTTTTTTGATGATCGTTGGCAATACTAAAGTGACTCATTCGATGAAACAGTTAAAATGAATAAAAATATAATTTGACTTGCACGAGCACGTAGGGCTTCGCTGTTCAAGAAATGATGTTCTGACATGATACATTGAAATATGCTTAGCAGATTTCATTTTGATTTTTTTTTCATAAGCTATGTAGAAAAAAACATTTCTATCATATTAAATTTCACATGCACCTGTATTATGTAGGAAGGAAAAGTAGTCGAAAAAGGCTGATAGACATGAAAAAAAGCCTTATTTTTCTGATAGCATTTTATCCATAAATATTTAATGAATAATATATCCAAGTATTTTGTGATAATTGCATTTAAATTAAATTACAGAAAGTAAAAGAAGTTCAGCAGGTTTTGCTAATTTAGAAATAATCTCTAATATCTCACAAAATGCATTCATATCTAACTATCTTTAATGTAAAATTTGAACTATTTTAGAGTATTTAAAAAATTTCGCTATAAATTTCGTATTTGTAATGAAGTTTTTCAAGAAATAAATATATTTATTGATGTAATTTATGTCCTTACTTTTCCTCGAGAAGACATACGATGTTGTAGCTCGATTAAGCAATAAAAAAATATAATTAATTAAAATTAATTAAAAAATTAATTCTTACATACTTTAATTCTTTGCTATACTATTTATTAATTATAAGTCTGCCTTGAAATGAAATTAATTATTAACTTAAATCCCATATAATGTAAAAGTCCAGATTGCGTAGTCAGTAATTTTGTTTATTCATGAAGAATTAAGGGATAGAATCAACGGTAATATCAAAGTTTTTGTAAAAAATAATTTCATATCCTTATTCTTTTTCTTCTTTAAAATAAAGCACAGGAATGATTAGAATTTTTATTATAAGTCAATAAAATATGAATATAAAGCTTAATACGATTTTTTATATTAAATTCATGCAACTTCTGTTGTTTGAATTGCTGTACTATCAGAAAATGCTACCCGGCTAGTAATTTGGGATAGATTAGAACCAATTTTCGCAGTATTAATTAATTTTATTGCAGAAAAAGTTATGATATTTATTGAGTTGAAAAGGAAAACAATATGAAATATGGAGGTTAATTTAATTAAAAAAATTCAATTAATAAACAGAAATTTTTTTGTTCCCAATCGTAAAAAATCAACAGATTTTGTTTTGTTTTCATTCATTCAGTCTCTTTTTATTTCGTAATTTCTAATGAATTAGGACAGAAATCCTGAAGATGTAAATAATATGAGAAAAAATAAAAATGAACTCCAATGTACGCACAAAAATACGAATTCTTTATATTTTATCACAATTGTGTTCATTAAAAAATAAAAGGAGAAAAAAGAAAAAAAAATTGTTTCTCATTTATATTAAGATTGTATCTCAAGTTTTCTGATATCTCTAACTAGTTCTAAAATTTTTGAGTTTGGGGAAATAAGACAAATTAAAATGAAGTTCATTTGCAAATTAAAAGGAAAAAAATGAATTGATTAATCAAAAAATAAATCAAAATAAAATGCTTTTACATTGTCAAAATATTGATAAATTAATTATTAATAATTATACGATTAAAATGATCTATTATGGTGCAGACATGCAATGGGAAATTCGAAAAAATAAATTAAATATTAGCAAAAAGTAAAAACAAAAATTATATTTTAAAAAGGCGAATTAATTAAAAGATTTTCATAATATGATTAAATCATTATTTTTAATATAATCTCACAGTATTAATAGCTTATATTTTTATTGTAAGCAAAATATTATCAAAATGATTAGCTTTTGAATTTTTTTAGAAAAGTTAGTTGAACGATAAGTAAATAAATAAAATTATCTTCAAGTATATAAAATGCTATTTCCAATTATTTTCAGTTTATATGGTTTAAATATTATTATTCCTATCCCACTACTTAATGTAAAAATAGATTTGACAAACATTAGATTTTGAATTTTTATTTTATGTAATAATTTGAAATATAAATATAAATTTAGAAAGAAAAAAAATACTTACATGTACAATTTTTTATCACCAGGTAACCATCCACCCATAACAAGGATAATTTCTCATCGGTTTATCATACCTAGAAAGATTTCATATTATTTAATTACTTTAGATGGATCATAAACTTACTTATTAAAGCTAAGTACTAATAAAATAATAATGCTTAGTAAATTTCAGTAACAACTTATATTGAATCTATATTTTATAGAAATAATATTTCATATAAATTAATAATTTTAAAAAAATTAAAAAAAAACTATCTTTTATTTTTAAAGAAGCAGTTATATTATTATGATTGTGTTTATTTCTTTGCTTGCAGAAATTTTATAAATACATATTAAAATATGTATGCTGTTTCTGCATACTGTAGGAAAGTATCTGGTGCGCATTAATATCGAAGTAAATTGGGATAAAAATATTCGTTAATTAATTAATACGCTGTGAATAATAACAACTTAATCATAAATAAAGATATTTATTTTTGAAGCGGTAGTGTAGAGATATAAAATAAAAAATATTTCATAAGAATTTAATATTTGAAATTATATTTATATCATAAGGTATTAAATGAAATTAGAATGTCGAAAGCTTCGAAAAAGGCATAGACACTTTTTATTTATCAAATTAATACTATAAATTTTAATATATCAAGAAGAAAAACAGCGGAACTTAATTTTAAAAATATCAAAAACTAAAAATTAATTTGAAAATTTAAAAATCTGGATCTTGATGATCGATTATGATAATCTAATATTTTAAAATGATTGTTTATTTGTTCTTATATAAGCGCAGCCGTACCATTCGTTTGATTGCGATTAAAGTTTGCCAACTTATTGCTTGCACTTGCCCAGAGGTTTTAAGCAAAACAAAATTATTGCATCAAAATTTTAAAAATATATATTTATACTTCTTTATATATCATTCTCTTTCAGTGAGAAGAAAATAAATGCATTCCTCAAATCATTCATAACTAAACAAAATAGCTATTTCAAATGATATTTCCAAAATTATTTCTTTTGCTGCAGCAACTCGCCAGATTAGCTAATAGATTATGAAAAAAATTCAGATAGATATTGTAAAAGCTGGTGTGAATTTAAATAATGGTTTAGTTTATTATAAGAAATTATTTTACTTAATCTTTTTACTGAACGAGTTTTAGGTTATAAAGGCACTTGAGCTTTCAAGCCAACATAAGTAGATATAATTCATTATTAAATCATTATATTTTATTTATTCATTACATAATTACTAATAATTTATTACATACATTTATTACACAATTATTAATAATTTATTACATAATTATTAATAATTTATTACATACATTTATTACATAATTATTAATAATTTTTTAAAAAAATTCAGTATCTAATTATTTATAAGTATTAAGCATTTTTAATTAAAAATTGGATCTTAAAAAAATTAATTTTTAATCCATTATACCATATAGATCCCCTCGTCCCTCATGGACGAAAAACGTCCTTCAACTTCCAGGTTCATTCACCTCCATCACCCTTTCACCCTTGAAAAAAAACTGAAGGTCACCCCCAGCCACCACCACCCATCATTTTATTTGTCCGAACCGTGAAAACGGCTCCAAAGGGCAATGCATTGATGAATGACGTCATTTGGAAGCCCGCATCCAATCACTCGCCCACTGACACACTTTTCCTATCTGGGCAGCTTTTGAATGGAAAAATGTATGTTTGCAGTTCAAATTAAAATCCCAAATGTTACTGCTGGTACTTGCTGTAGCATTGAAATAATAATTTAAAATAAGAATTATGAAAACAAACCACCATTTTATTTACTTTAGGACAGTCATATTTGCATATTTATGTGGACCAGAAATATTTATAGTTAATTGTTCGAGTTTCGGTAGCTATGAATATTATTTAATATTCCGGTGATTTTTTTTCATCTTTTTTAAAATATACGTTTATAAGATTTAAAGTAGTTCATTTGATAAGCTATAAAGTACTATAAGTTAAAGATTATTGAATTTCAAACAGAAAGGGGAAACAAATCTGATTTTACTTTTTTCTTAGCAAAAATGGCTTTTTAGGTATGAAATCATGCATATTATGTTATATCTGTCTATGTAAATATGTGTGTGTGTGCAAATATCATCTATAAAGATCACCCAAATATACTAGAAATCCCTCATGTACATACTACTTTTTTAGAGAATCGAGTTGTAACAGATAGATCAACAGACAATAAAATCATTGGCGATTTGTTCCGAAATTCGAAAACTATTTTTAATTCTGGTTCGGACATAACATATAAAAGCTTTAATTTCAAATTTGGAACTCCACTCCCATCAATTTTAATGTAAATGTTGAATACCATTTCTCCTACTAGTTTCTTTAGTTTTTAAGTTACAATAATCACAGAGAAAAATACCAAGCATGGATATTTCAGATGATAAAGTCTGAAATGTGGATATATTACGTCAATTACGTTAAATTACGTTAAATTTGTAAAATCCGAAACCACTTCAACACACACACACACACAATAAAATTTAAAATTTTTTTATACCGAATTAAAATTGTGCATTGTGGAAAATTAATCTCTCTCTCTCTCTCTCTCTCTCTCTCTCTATATATATATATATATATATATAT
>JAOUZG010007919.1:0-15174 GCA_026289955.1 Argiope argentata | reverse complement strand
TATATATACAGAGAGAGAGATGATTAATTTTCCACAACGAACAATTTTAATTCGGTATAAATTTATTTAAAGTCCTAAATCTATGAAATAATATTTTATTTATGTCATCCAATTTAAATTCTTTTTTTTTTTTTGGAAAATAACTTTAAAAAATGGAAAAATAAAATACATTTGAGTATCCTACACTAACTCCTTTTTAATATACTTTTATTCTAATTAAGAGCCTACTACCCTTTTGTATTTAAATAAATCAATTTCATATAGAAAAAAAAGCAACGAAAATTAAAAAAAAATCCGAAGAAAAATTGAATGCAAAGTATTTTTGATTATTCTTTTCAAAAGATCAAATTTTAACTGCATATTAAAATAAAAATGAGAGCCAATTTAGCAATTCTTTCATAAAAGTTAAAAAAATAATAACGTAGTTTCGAAGAGAGAATAAAATATGAAAAGAAAAATGACGAGAGAAAAATATTTCTATGATTTCAGTTATGAAAGTTTCATAATTTTTCCTACTTTTCTTTAATCTTAAATTATAATGAATAACCAAATTGTAACAAAAAACGTTGAATATACATTCTTAGGCAATAAATTTTTATTAGCGTTTCGTTTCCAAGGTCTATTTATTCAAAGACAACAAGAAAAAATGTCTGTACCTTAATTTTTATGTAGTTCTTATCCTTAACATTTGCGTTAAAAATGCCTTTCCTTATTTTCCCTTTCTTTAATAAACAATATTTTTTAACAACTTAATGTTTACCCCAAACCAATTTATAAAACTCCCGAAAGAAACATTACAAAAAATTATTCCTACTTCTTCAATTTCCGAAGAAGTCATTTTAATGCTTTTAATGTTATAAGTATTTTAAAATTCTAAAAATAAAATGAAAGTTTCCCGATCAATAAAATGTGCTCGAAGTTTAAGAGTTTAGAGTTTCAAGTGATTAGTCTCATTAGAGTAAATGTTGAATTCTTTGTGTTTTTATTCTTTCTTTTTGTGATTTATTGCATATTTAAAACAAGAAGGCTTTGCGAAACTAATTCTTTTAAAGATTTTTATTTAAAGCTTTTTTTATGCCATTAGATAGGAATATAATACATATTGTCGTATTTAATATTAAAATTATGTGCTTAAATATATGGAGACTATTAATTTAATTTATTTTATAAAATACCTTTTTTATTTTATTTTTTATTTATTCATTTTTTTTGTTATAACATATAAGTTTAATTTACTAAAAATATATAAAAAAACTGTTATATTTTAGGCCTTGAAAGGCCTAGGCCTAGGAGAAAAATTAAGGCCTTGTGCATTTAGAATGTTCAATTCTTTTTTAGAATTTAGAGAGATTAAGAAAGATATTCTTTTTTTTTATTTATAAACAATAGAGTTTTAATTCTAAGCTCTTAAACAGTAAGATTAACTTTTAAGGGTTCAAAAGTTATAATCTTATTACTGTATTTGTATTAAAATTAAATTAATTAAAATGAAATAAGAAATATTCAAATTTTAATAACAAACTTGTGTACTGAATTTTAATGCCTAAATTGCATGGATAATAATTTGATTCTGACACATTTTATAAATACAAAATAATTAATATTTTATTCTTTATATCCTGACAGTTCTTTATATTTATTTGGTTATATTAAGATTGCTTATATTTTCGGAGTATTAGTATATATATATATATTTATTTTTGATATCAAAACAAATACAAATACAAAAACTGTAGTTGAAGGTCTGAATGTAATATAAGATTAAAATGAAATCTTCTGTGCATATTTCAATGTATCATGTCAGAACATCATTTCTTGAATGGCCAAGCACCACGTGCTAGTGCAAGTTAAATTATATTTTCATTCATTTTAATTGCTTCAGTGAATGAGTCACTTTAGTTTTGCAAACGATCCAAAAAAACTTTGCCTCGCATTTATTGTTTAAAAAGAATATTACATTTCCTATTTATTTCATTTCGTATAATCATGTGCTCAAAATGATATTTTTCTAGGTTTTATTTGCTGTAGTCATTAACTAATTTTTTTAAAAAAATAGGAGTATCTGTAAAGGAGATGGCAACACGTTATTAAAAGCTGATTTTTTGAGATGCTTGTGCAGATAATACAATTTTTATTTTTCGCCTACGGATTTTCATTGACGCCAAAAATCTCATTCCAAAAACAACATCATGTTCTGACATGATGATAATAATAATAAACAAACAAATGAAATAAAGTAAAATAAACTATTTTAATAAACTAAATAAATTCCCCCCTTAGACTTCTGCGCACCAAAATCTATTTAATGATGAAAAAACAAAAATTAAAAATGCTGATAATTAATTTGGATCATAAAGAGTTAGAGATATCTATAATAATACATTTTTTCTTAAAAATCTTTATAAATTAAAAATTTATTTAAAATAAATCAAAGAAAAAAATCTAATCTAATATATAACCACCATTTGAACAATTATCATTTATTCAAATTAAAAGTAACTACAAAAAATTTAAATTTCCCAATTACTAAAAAAAATATATGTACCGATCCGGACCTCTGTATATGAAGAGCCATCATACCATTAACTATAAAAGGTACTTTTTACATACTTTACCCCTATCTACGGGTGACCCTGAAACCATGTGCCCACTTTTTCAGCAGTTCATTCACCCTTTTTTCGCTTTTTTTTTTGCTGCTAAAAAAATGGCGGGGAAAAAATGAGCGACCCAAGGTTAGCCATCCTACTCTATATGACGTCATAAAACATGTGACTGGCCTAGTAACCACCCGAGAATTAAATGTTGAAAATAATAACAGTGTGTTTGAGAAAGCCGCGAGTGAGCAGAATCTAGAACTTTTTCACATTAAGAAGTTTTCTAATAAGAAAATAGACAGAATACCTTTATAAATATTAAATTGTAAGAAAATGTAAATATTTACTTTGGTTATTAATATAATTGTTTTTAGTTTGAAACAATGTGACTGTATATAATTCTTTTGGACCTTTGAATCTGCAATGTCAAAAATGCCAGTTATTTTTTTAGAGGGGGGGGGGGGAAGATTTTCTCTTAAAATGAAATATGTAAAAATCATTATAAAATTCGACTGCAAGATTTGAACGATTCCCTATGCTTCGAACTTCACTGATCACATCCCCCCCCCAAAAAAAAATTAATCACATTTGTCTATCTGTGAAAGCGAAAAAATTTCAATCTCTGTAAGCTAGACATATCGAATTTAATCTGCGGTTGTTAAAAACCACTTAACAGTTTTGCTCGACACCGTACGTGCATCGATTTATTGAATTTTGATAGCTGTAAGCTAAAAATAAACCATTCATAATGATCATAATTCAATATGAAAATTACTTTGATTACATAGATAAGTCATGTATTCAAGGGATTTCCATTAGAAACAAAATAAGAAAATATTCCTAAAATAGAAGGTGTCATTTTATTAGTAAAGGAAATGAAACAGTTCAGTGCTTAATCAATGTTTTAGATCCCAATCAAATTTTGAACAAGAATATATCTGTTTATCTTTCTGTGAACATGTATGTACAATAACACAAAAATTGAACGATTTAGATTGATGAAATTCAACATAAAATCTCATTACCATAATTGTAGATTTTAAATTTTGAGCCTATTAGTCTTGGCTATTCCAGAAATAATAATCATTTCTACTATAAATGAAGAAGCTCAATGCAAAAACGCACTATATGATGTAATTTTATGGGAAATTTTCTTGTTTGTTATTAAATATAACAACTCATACTTTAGCACTGTCTTGCCTAATAGATTAAACCCATCCAAACCCTCCCACCCATAAGCCCTTGAGGCATTTTATCATACAAAATGAAACTATTATCTTTAACTCCTGATAATTAAAGCATTAAATGTTTTTATCACTAAATAATATTCTATGCCAATATTCTTTCAAAAGAAAAAAAAACATAATGTGGTTCTTATTGAATTTATGATGTAAAAGCAATTTTAAAAAATAATTCATGTTTTGTGTAAGTTAAGATGTGTGTTTTTGGCAATCAAGAAACAGTATATATGTGCTTATATTAAATATATTATAATGTACAATTTGAACTAAAAATATATTCTTGAAAAAGATATTTTGATTCGAAATGCTCCATCCTAAATTTTGAAAAGTATTTATCCTTGTCTTTTTTTCTTTTATTTGTTTTCGTATTATGCCTAAAAAGATGGCTGTTTTGCAAATTGCTTCTTATTTAATTAATTCAAACAGGTTAAAAATTAAAATTCAACTCAAGAATTTATTTAAAATTTAGTTGATATTATACATAAAAATAAAGATTAATAAAAAAAATTATTTTTGCTTAGTTTGCATATAAAATTCTTTAAAAAGCGTATTATAAACATCTTTAATAAGCTATTTTTAACTGCAATTTATTATATAATATTTATTTCAAAAATTTGGACTATTTTAAAAGACATGAAACTGATTTTGCATCTCATTTTAATGAAAATCTTTCATCAGCATCTCTAATAAATAAATTTATGATTAAAATTCCATTAAAACAAACATTTCCAGCACTTATGCAAATGACTAAATAGCTGATTGATACGGATTAAAAAAACTACCTTTATTTAAAATAAGGTTGTAATTTATTACATATGTCATTTATTTTTTTTATTCTTAACGTTTATAAAATCCTATTGATTGTTAATGTTAAATAGAAACCATGTTTCTTCCCTGTAATGCATAATTTTACTCTGGCTGATCAAGATTTAAGAATGAAATCATTCAAAAAAGATCTAACTAAAAACAAGAAAATATTCTATGCTTGGTATTTTTTTAGTTTATTATATTATATTAAATATTTGTCGCATCATTAATTTATTTGAATATTGTCACCTAGTCTAAAGAACTATTAATATAATGATTAAAATATTAGGTTAATCTATTAATAATCTCGTAGATCTCGTCCTTCTCTTTTCGTTTTAAAGTAAATTTAACAAGGTTTTTTTGTTTAGAATTATATATCTCCATTATTTACATAGTTTTTTTAAACTTAAAGGTAAACTTTAAAGGTGTATAATTTTACTCTGGTTGATCAAGATTTAAGAATGAAATCATTCAAAAAAGATCTAACTAAAAGCAAGAAAATATTCTATGCTTGGTATTTTTTTAGTTTATTATATTATATTAAATATTTGTCGCATCATTAATTTATTTGAATATTGTCACCTAGTCTAAAGAACTATTAATATAATGATTAAAATATTAGGTTAATCTATTAATAATCTCGTAGATCTCGTCCCTCTCTTTTCGTTTTAAAGTAAATTTAACAAGGTTTTTTTTTGTTTAGAATTATATATCTCCATTATTTACATAGTTTTTTTAAACTTAAAAGTAAACTTTAAAGGTGTATAATTTTACTCTGGTTGATCAAGATTTAAGAACGAAATCATTAGAAAAAAATATCTAATTCAAAACAAGTAGATATTCTATGTTAGGTATTTAATTTTTCGTTTATTATATTATATTAAATATTTGTCGCATCTTTAATTTATTTAAATATTGTCACCTAGTCTAAAGAACTATTAATATAAGGATTAAAATATTTGTTTACTGTATTAATAATCTCGTAGGCTTTGTCTCTCTCGTTTTATTTCAAAGTAAATTTAATCAGGTTTTTTTTCTTTAGAATTATATCTCTCCCTTATTAATTTTTTTATTACTTTTTTACTAAATGTCGCACTTGATGATGATTGAGGATATAAAATATAGACATAATTAACTGACTAGAAAGCGATGATAAGCCTGATCATTCTTACTGCCTAGTAAATAATTAACCTGATTCTCCCTGCTTACTATATCAAACTTTTATAAGGAAAATTTCGTCCTTGATGATGATTGAGGATATAAAACATAGACATAATTAACTGACGAGAAAGTGATGATAAGCTTGATCATTCTTACTCTTTTTCAGAATTTCGTCCGTAACTTAATGCAATATTTAAAGATGTGAAAAAATTATAATTTCTTAACATGCATTACGATATATCTGTTGAAGTATTTTTATAGACTTTCATTTATTTAGGGATATTTAAAAAAATGATGGTCATAATTCCTTCAACTATAAGACTGCAAACCCATTCAAGCAATAATCAAGCACTTTATTTAAGTAATGTTTCAGAGAAAATGATATAAAGAAGTTTATATAAAGAAACTAGGTTAATATTTTAAAACAGTTGAATAATAAAGTATTTACCATTTTTTTGACAAAATACATGCCATCAAAATCTATACTTCAAATGTGAAAAGGTTTTATAAAAATGACTCCAAACTTTTATATATTTACCAAAAAATTAAATATTCTGAGAGATTGTAAGTTATAACTTTCAACGAAATGTTTTGTCATTTTTCATAATATTTATTTATATCATAAATAAAGTAAAATCAACCTTTTTCAAGCAGTAAATTATCTCATAGTGAGTTAGTGTCATGGATATCAACCATCAAAACTAAAAGTTATCTCAATGTTCTCATGAAGAGTGCCTAGTTTTTTTAACATGATTTTATAAAAATTAAATTGTAATTATCACTGATTTTGATAACAAAACTATACAAATATCTTGCTGTAGAAAGTGCTGAATATGAGTAATTTAATCCATGCGTAGTAAATCTATTCAACAATATTTTTTTTTGTTATTTTGTAATTAAAAGCATTATTTCTCGAATTTTTCTACAACACCTGCTAGTCAAAAATATCGACGAAATACATTCTTGCTCTCTGGATTAGAGATAATCACAACAATCATATTATAACTAAAAATTTAAATGCATAGCTTATTTCCCATCAAAAAGAAAAATCGATTGAAATGTAATTTAAAATCAACTAACGCTATACTGACACTGTCACTCGGGATAGTCCAGGATAATAACAAATAGCCGGAGAAGTAGTTTTCGTAAATTTGAAAATATACTGAATAAAAGTTGTACTGAAATATTTTTTTTGCTTTTTAATATTAAAATTAAACTTATTATGAAATAATAACCAAATATTTAAGATTACAAAATTTGGAAAGTTTAATTTTATTAAAAATGCATTTATAATTTGTCTTCAATTTTTTTAGTATTCACTGAATACTATCATTTTAATGAAGTGATAACTCCTACTTCTAAATCATAATTTAGTTAAACATTTTTCAATATATGTATACGATGAATTATATTGTATACGATTAGAATAATTATAGAATATTAAACAAACATTCTGACTACTGGGAACATTGCCGACTTCTGACTCTGCTGCCATGTCGAATTGAAGCTTAAATAATTAATAATTGTAATTGAAAGGGATAATGGCCAATTTGACCAACTTTTAAGATTCATTAAAAGATAACATTAGTTCAAATTCTTTTTAAAATTTTTTTTCCTTATAATTTTTTTTTTCAATACATTAAAAATAAATTTCGGAAGTATGGAATAAAAATAGCCATGATATATATTAAAATTTATTCTAAATGAAGGATTCGATTGCATAGAGCATCAGGCTTTCATTATTTGATATTTCTTCGCGTTTTTTCTGAGAATAAAAAGAAGAAATGTAACTTAAAATATCAATTATTAAAAAATTTTGATCATTACATTACATTACCAAAAAATTAACTAATTTGACCTAAATTCCTGATAATATATAAAAAAGATACAGAAAACATGATTTATTTAATATATGTAATATCTACTTAATTTACTTTTATAATTTTCAATAACAATAATAGAAAGTGATTTTTATATTTCAAATCTTTTTATTACATTATCAATTAGTCAAAAATAAAAAGATAAAATAGAAATGAAATAAATCTATATTTAAGAATCGAATTTTTTCAGAAGTTGTGTTAGTTCTATATTAAAATTTAAGATGCTAAAATTATTATCCAAGCAATCTGTTTGTCTATTACTTACACTTATGTGCAATGCAATGGAATATATTTTATCTAATTAAGGATTGCTTGAAATTTCCATTTCTCGTAATTTTGCAAATGTAATTCCTTTATAAATGCCTTTCGTATAAAAAATACTACACACTTATATTTAATATATTATTTTATTCACTATATTTAAATAATAAAACGAATGGAAAACAAATGAAGAAAATATTTATTAAAATTTCTGAATATTTCTTTGATTTTCATTACAATATGGTACTGAACATAAAAAGCTTTTTGGAAACTTGAGTAGTAATATCAGGATTTTTAATTAAATTTTGCATAAATAAATGGATTTGTTTCTATAAAAACGAAATTAAAGAATGAATTTAACTCACATTTCCGTTATATTCCTAGATTGCAATAAACTATAGAATTAAATTATATAATACATATTGTTCAAATGTATAAAAACGTTTTGAATCTTTAAATTTGTATTTTATGCAGAGTATTGAGTGAAAAGTTTTTAACATCCGATTCAAATATATATATTTGATTTTCATCAAAAATGAAATTAAATATTCTGTTTGGCTTGAATAAGGAGTGTGATTTAATTCCAAAAATAAATTTCTAATATTGAGGTATTTTCTATTTTTAATCTAATTGTTAATAAGATAAATTTGCCTTCAAAATTTGTCATATTAAATGAGTTATAGTAAAAAAAAACAAGGAGAACCGATGAAAATAATTTGAGATTTATTTGTTCGCAACAAGACGAAATAAATGATGTTGAATTTCATTATTGTTCAGGATAAATTAAACTTATTCGATAATCAGTAATATACAAAAATACTTCATAGTAATATGGCAGTAGTTCAGCAATTTACTTCAATAATACTACATAGTAGTATACTAATAATTCTGCAATTTATTTCAATTATATACACAGTAGTATACTAGTAGTTCACCAATTTACTTCAATAATAATACACAGTAGCATACTATAGTTCAGCAATTTACTTCAATACTACTACTACATAGCAGTATACTAGTAGTTCAGCAATTTACTTCAATAATACTAAATAGTAGTATACCGGTAGCTCAGCAATTTACTTCAATAATACTACATAGTAGTATACTGGTAGCTCATCAATTTACTTCAATAATGCTACTTAGTAGAATACTGGTAGCTCATCAATTTACTTCAATAATACTACATAGTAGTATACTAGTAGTTCAGCAATTTACTTCAATAATACTACTTAGTAGTATACTAGTAGTTCAGCAATTTACTTCAATAATACTACTTAGTAGAATACTGGTAGCTCATCAATTTACTTCAATAATGCTAATTAGTAGAATACTGGTAGCTCAGCAATTTACTTCACTAATACTACACAGTAGCATACTAGTAGTTCAGCAATTTACTTCAATAATACTATACAGTAGTATACTAGTAGTTCAGCAATTTATTTCATTAATACTACACAGTTGTATACTCGTAGTTCAGTAATTTACTTCAATAATACTACATAGTAGTATACTAATATTTCAGCAATTCGTTTCAATAATACTACACAGTAGTATACTCGGAGTTCAGCAATTTACTTCAATGATACTACATAGTAGTATGCTAGAAGTTCAGGAATTTACTTTTATGATGCTACATAGTAGTATACTAGTAGTTCCGCAATTTACTTCATTAATACTACATAGTAATATACTAGTAGTTCAGCAATTTACTTCAATAATACTACCTACTAATAGTTACTACCGGTGTCCTGACATAGAGGTAGCGCGTCTTTCCTGTGGTCTGGGAGTTTCGGTTTCGAGTTCAGTTTGGGCATGGTTGTTTTTCTGTGTTCTATCTGTAAGGTGCCTACTGTCCCCCTGTGTAAAAAGGGGCTGCGCAAGCGAACGCGATGAGTGAGCAGGCTTGACTAAGGCAGGGGCATATGAGGCAATTGCACCGGGCCCCCCACTAAGTAGGAACCCCCCCAAATTAAATAGAATTTTTTTTTGCATTTCTCTTTTTAATTAATGTTCTTCACGATTAAAATTGTGAAGCAGAGAGGGCACGAAAGATGTTTTTGTCCCAAGTCCCAACTTGGCTAAGTCGGGTCCTGTGAGGGAGCAGCAAAAGTCCTACTCTAGGCCCTATTTGGCGCCACTACAAAACTAGAGACGCTGATTAGGCTTAAAATCTCTGATTATCTGAGCAAGTTGCCTATGGAAAGTGCCATAAGAAACAACAACAACGACAACATGTTAAGAAACTGAGAAGAATTTAAAACTTCAACAAAGATATGAAATAATTTATTACTTTTTCATCATATTATGATATAAATAACCTGTACTTTATTACGTTTAATTATTAAAATCTTTTTTTGAATCATTATTGTAATAATTTTTTATTGGTTGTTTTATAATTAATTGATCAAATCTCATTTCAGTGTACTGTAATTTCCTGTTTAAATGAATTCCTCGTAAATTGAATTTCAGAATAGACTTTATTTTGCAGAGTTCTCATTTAATAAAAAAAGTAAATTTTCATTACTTTTTTATAAAAAGGCCATAATTAATTTATAATAAAAAAAACTTAAGATTTTAATCCATTCTTGCCTATGCTATATAAAAAAAGAACTTTATTTAACTCAGTTTTTGTGTTTAAACAAAAACTTATTTTGATGGCTGTTTATTTTTCCAGAAAAAAAATATTCTTACAATATTATTTCTGAATATTTTATGCTTTTCACTGAATGTTTATCTTTCTTTTAAACGAGCAGTCCCTAAAAATTAAAAAAAAAAAAAGAAGTAGAATTTTTTTCGAAAAGAATTCCGCTTCCCACTAGATGGCATGAGAGTTTTATAAAGGCCCACTCTCTTAAGTCAAACAATTCCGGAACTGGGCAGTGGTTGCTAGGCAACAGTATCACCTCTCCCAAGCTATTGCCTCTTTTTAAGGCGGGAGGGGCATCTGCAAGATTTCAGAGTGCACTTTTACCAAGTCTTCGAAAGATTAAACCTGGCATCGCATCTCATAATTCTAAAATGATGCATCATTAATCTGAAAGTAATATAATACACACCAACTAGTACGTCATAAATTTTCAGAAAAAAGAATAATTAATATATATCCTTTCGTAATAATATTCATGTGAAACTGAAATCGCAATATTTTTTTAAATCTTAAATAGAAAAAAATAGTCCATAAAAGCATCATCCAAGTTTGGATTTAAATGCCTTCAATAATGTTTGCATTAATTAAACATGAATTCAACAGAATAATTACAACAACTTCCTGTTAAAAATTAAAAAGAATACCTACTTGTTTTCACGCGTTGTGAAAAGAATTGTAATGTCATTTTAAGAACATACGTTCGCTATATTGCCCTTTTTGTTCAATCACTGAAGAATCAAATAATAATAATAAATGATAAATATCATAGAATCAGGTTAAAATAATTTTTGCTTTTAAGGAAAATGAAAAAAAAAATATTTTTGTGTATTATATTGGACCTTGATTATTATTTTTTATTCACCTTATATTCATGTTATTATTTTTTATTCACCTTATATTCACCTTATTATTTTTTCATTCCCCTTATAATAACCTTATTATTTTTTATTCACCCAATATTCACCTTATTATTATTTTTTAATTCTTAAATTCGATAGAATTTAAGAAATTTAAGAACGTCTTTTCCTTTAAAAGGTTTAAGCCTTGACTGAATATTTTACAAAAAACTTCATACTCAAGTTTTATTAACTAAACAATTTATGTTTTATTTCATATTTAATGTTTTGATCTTTGCCTATATTTTGAAATACCAAAACACAAACGCAAAACTATGAATTTTTTAAAATTAATTCTTAGCTTTATTATCTGTCCTATGTTGGAAAAATGAATGCAGTAATATTGCAATATCTTGCAACATATATTGCTGACATTATGAAATCTTAACACCAATTGTCATCTAGTATCAAGTAACAATATTATTTAAAAATTTTGCAGTATTAATTAAAAGTGTTATAATATTAATTACAAATTTTACATCATTAAATTGTAAATTAAAAAATTATAATATTAATTAATTAATTTAATTAATATTCACAATATTATTTAAAATACTTTTTCTTCTTAAAATCACTTTAATACTGGCAAAGAAATTTTTTAAATTAACAACCAAAAATTATTCCATCAGTTTATAGCATATCTTTCATAAAGCATATGCATATCTTTCACAAAGCTTATCTATCATAAAGTTTATAGCATATCTTTCATAAAGTTTATAGCTTATCTTTATAAAGTTTATAGCATATCATTCATAAAGTTTATAGCATATCTTTCAACAAAAATGAATGAATCATTATATTACTCGTAAATACTAAGGTAACATTTTTTTAATTGAAAAAAAAAATGGAAACTATCGTTAACAAATGGAGAAGATTGAACCACACGGGAAACAGGGCTTACCATGGGGACGATTTTAGACCGAAGGTTACCGCAAGAGGGTCGTTGAACTAGTGGGGCCCACTGCCCTGAAAGACCCTCATATCGCCCCACTGACACGTGCTTACCCCCTTCAACACGCAGATCCAATTTTCACTCTTATGTTAACATACTGTGAGGATACAACTCGGATCTGTATTCTGAGAAAACAGCTATCTGGTATCGGGCGACCCGTTCATATCAGGTACGTTTTGTACTTTTTTTGGTAATTTAATTTCCACCTGTTTTGCTAATTAAGTAATTATTTATTACTTTTTCTTTAAAAAGAAAGTTATATAGAAAATAAAGATTATTTAACCATAATTTGTTAATCGATAACATTAATGGTCTTTTTCTAAAATCAGAACTCTAGCAAAGTTGGAACAATTATACCAGAATTTCTCAATGGCGCAGTTCAGCCTAGGTAGGCTATTGTATAAAGTTTTTGGACAAAACAAAAGTGGTACATAGACTCCTGTACCAGTAAACATCACAAACCTAAACCTAAGCCAGAATTTCTCTTATAGTTAAATATATAGAAAAAATATTAGGTGATATTTTTATTTGAAATTTTTCGCATGTTTTTAATAATTATTTAAAAAATACTTCTAGTGATTTTATTCAAATAAAAAAAATTTGTCTCATCTTACATTAATGCAAAACTTCTTTTGAATGTTTGTAAAATATTTTCTAAGAATTGTATCGTTAACTTCATATTGAATGTTACGTAATTTCATACAGTTTTCAAACATTTTCTCATAAAGTGATTCCTTATAGTTTTTTTTTTTGCCTTGAAGATAATGAATCAATTAATTTTCTGATAACAGTTTCAGAATTGAAAACAATATCTGAAAAAAAAAGAATTATTTTTTAGCAAATAATGATGCATTTCAATATATTTGTGGGTATTTAAATATATTTAGGCGTTGAATTATTTTATATCATCATTCAAAAATTCAGATTCTAATGGCTAATAAATGTTTTTAAGCAAAATGTCGATTTTGTTTCATTAAAATTATTAATAATCTTTTTTTATTCAAGTTTCTACAATAATTTTATTTATAAAAACTCTTAAGGACTCTTAATTAAAGGACATATTAGGAGTTCTAAAAACTTAATAACTGAAATTCCTTCTTTTTCACAATTGTATATAAATTAAGCTGTATTTCAATTTACATTATTTATTTTATCCAAATTCAATAATAAATACTTCGCATTTGTATGATGAGATGCATTTTTCAGCTTCTAACTCTAAAATAATTAAACAATCCTTTTTAACATTCCTATATAAGCATGAATATTTTGACAGTTATAGTTAATAATAATTAATAATGGAAGTATTCATGCTATTTTAAATTCACATAAAAGCATTTAAGATTACTTTTCTCTCTATATACTACATATTTATTTAACAATATCAAAGAATATGAAGGAATGATTGGATGACAGAGATTAACTATTGTAAACGTATGCCTATTGAAAGTGATTCCATTGATGATAAAAATATATTGATGCACATTTAAATACATATTTCCAACTATTACATAAATAGATGCTATAAGGTTTTTTTTAAATCTAAAAGCCTCCAGCATGGCAATAAATAATATAAAATGAAAAAAAAACGTTGTTAGGCGATGTTAAACGTTGTTAACTCAAGATAGGCGAAAGAGATGTTATTTTCTCAGATTTGTGATAAATGTTTAATTTTAAAATTTAATTATTATTTCAATAATAGATACTTAGCCAACTTTACACTTTTTACTTTTAAAAGAATCTTTTTTAATGGCATTAAATTTGAATTAATCAAAAATTCTTTTATTAAAACTTAAATTATATGTCTTTTTATTTATCTATCTCTGCAATTCAAACTTTTGAATGATGAATAAACAATGATTTGCTATATAAGCATTTTGTTAATAATTATAGATATTCATTCAATTTTCAACCATAAACCTATGATAGTAAGTAAACTAAAAAAAGTAATAAATCTAGGGCATTATGAAATATTTTTTTTTGCGTCAACATAGCGTATTTTAATGTATAAACTTTCTGGAGAGCTGGAATTGTAACTTTCTAAAACCTCTTACGAACAAAAGAATTCAAACTAAGAAGATAGATTAATAATAAATCCCAACAGAAATTTTCTTTTATTTATTCTAAAAATGGATTTGTTTGATTAAGCACACGCACATCAAAATTCGCCTACATTTTGCTGGAAATCACAGATTAGGTTCGGCTCCTAATGACATCAAGCAAAATGAGTCGGCGATCCCAAACCGAATGAATTTGGTTAAATCACAGAGCATTCGGCGAATTGCATGGGATTGAATATTCCTTGATTTAAAATCTTGTATTAGCATTTTTCTGATTTTGCGGAAGAAATCATTAACTTCAGCATGCGAATTTCCATAGTTCAAATTCTTGATGGAATATTTTACAAATCTGTCGGATTTATGGTAGAACTTGAAGTTGTTTAATCAGTAAAATCGAAAAAAAGCAAAATTAGAATATTTTGAATTAAGTTACTTAAATAAAAATATGGTAATATGCTCAGAGATTAATATATGAGTAACATTTTTTGGCTTAATAACAAAGTAATTATAGGTTTCTAAACACAATTTTCATGTGCAAAATTTAAAATTTTCAATTATATTATTTTAATTTAATTAAAAACTTAATCTAAATATTTGAGGGAAAATGATGGTGACAAAATAGCAACACGTTTCTTAATATAAATAAATAGAAATTTCAAAATAAAACTACAAAACTAA
>JAOUZG010007913.1:6141-23837 GCA_026289955.1 Argiope argentata | reverse complement strand
TGGAATGAGAATTATTATAATTCAAAGCAATCGCAATTTACAGATTCGAATTTGTAAGACAAAGAATCGATTCTCGTATTTTTTTCTTATTTTTTTAAAAACTTATTTTGTAAGCTTTATTTTCGAATGATTCTTATAAGTTACTAAAGAATCGTTCGTACGTATTAAAAATGCTATACTTTCAAAAGAATATTTTTAAATCAAACATCCGTAAGTTAATACGATTTTTAATTTCGCATCTTGCATATGCAGTTCTAATTTTAGAATTCATAGCATTCTGTTTTTAGAGAAGAAACACTTGGTATTTTAAAGCATAATTTGTTAATCGAAGCTGCATTCTTAAATGCAGATGGCACTCTTAAAGCTTTTAAGCTGATGGATTGGGAAGCATCGATGCTCAGAGCATTTTACAGATTGCAGTTTTAAACCTGGGAAATGAACAATTTAGCATATTTTTTTTTCTCCTATTTAATTTATTTTTCATACTACATTCCAAGATAAATTCTAAGGTTACTACAAATTATTATATTTATTGCACTTCCATAAATAAACTTTTATAAAATAGTAACACGATTTTTAATTTCCAAATCTTGCTCATCCAGAGAAATGTCTCAGCTTCATTGCATTATGCAGTTAGAACAGCAAAACATTCTATTTGAAATTATGAGCTTTTAACCGAACTTTGAAGCATAGATGCAGATGGCGATGGTATGATTTTTGAACTGATGGAATAAGAGTTATTACAGCCCGTCAACTTTGTAATTGAATACAAATACTTTGGTTTGATCCCCTCAGGGGCTCACCTACTGTAGGTGAGTACGGGTGTCCCAATCCCGAGGTACCCAGGGATCTTTACTCCCTTTAGTGTTTATTCTACTCTTCGCCTTCTGCTGTTTACTTTATTTTTTCTATCCCTCGACGGCAAGCGAGGGAGCTCTCCATGAGAAGCTGTCGCCGCTCTGTTTGCTTCTTGCTTCTTATGGACAGCCAAAAACCCCACGTGTTGGCCGTGCGTGGCGACCCATTAGACGGGTGGTGCACTGTGGTCCCCGGTGTGTCAATCGGCCGATAACTATCGACCTGAGTTGTTAGCTTGCTAGGGATCAAGCGAAGGGGTTACTCCTTGGGCTTGGCGTTAAGGGTGGTCACTGTCCCCGGGGGTAACTCCCAGCGTATAGGTACCAGTTAGCATTGTGGTAAGTGCTGAGGCTAGTAACATCTAGAGCCAGTTACTGCCATCCCTGGTAGGGCTCCGTGGTGGGTGATGCCGCTGGGCCTGAATCCTTTAAAATGTCATATGGGCAAAACCAAAACGGTTCCCTTAAGTGGGCAACAAAAGAATCTTAACTCTCATTTAATTCATTTTGATAAATTTTTCATCATAAAGCGCATTTCCACAAACAATGAGACATTTCATGCTGTTTCCCCATTTCTCGTTGAAAAAGCTTTAACTGGAACGCTAGGTACTGTGTCATCAACCCGGAAACTACGATCTGGTGATTTGCTTGTGGAAGTAAGTTCCCGCAAGCAATCACAACAAATATTGAAAATAAAAACACTTGGAACAATAGCTGTTAACGTAAGTGCTCACGCTACATTAAATTCGTCAAAAGGTGTAATAACGTGTGGCGAGTTATTTAATGACCCAATTGAAAAAATTACAGAGGAATTGAAGCCAGAAGGGGTAACTCATGTACGCCGTATAACTATCCGACGGGATGGACAACTCCTTCCTACTAAGCACTTCATTCTTACATTTAATAGACCTAAATTACCTGAATCTGTGAAAGTGGGGTATATGAAATTGGCTGTTAGAGCTTATATACCAAACCCACTACGATGCTTTCAGTGCCAAAGATTTGGGCATTCTAAATCTAGCTGCCGTGGGACTCTCACCAGCGCCCGTTGCGCAGAAAAAGGTCACGACAGCCAGCAATGTTCTGCACAGGAAAAGTGCGTGAATTGTGAGGGTAACCACACCTCCTTTTCTCGATCTTGCCCCCGTTGGATATTAGAAAAACAGATCGTATCAGTTAAATTCAGGGAAGATATCCCTTACCCTGAGGCTAGACAAAAAGTACTTGCTCAGACGCCAACACCAGGCGTGACTTATGCATCCGTTGCCAAAAAACAATTTTGTTCAAATTGTTCCTGCCCGAATTGTGCGCAGAATATTCCCAAAACTAAGACTCCGCCAAAATTGTCTGATACAGATTCCGAGAATTCTGTTATTAGTACTTCTGAACCTAGCAAACCAGAAAATCCCCAACGCAAAATAAAACCAAACAAAGCATTAAAGCTTAAAATTTCAAAACGGGCCATCCCTCAAAAGGATCTTCCTCAAAAAATTAAAAAATCAACCTTGTGCAACTCTGTCGCTCTGGGACTTGCGAACCAGGGTATAGTCCAAAAGGATCTTTCGTCCATTTTTAGTGGCGTGCCCAAAAGTCCTGAAATCATCTCACTACATCCATCCGAAGAGGAGGATGAAATACAAATGAGTTGTGATTTATCAACAACTCTTACTAAGGTTCCTAACACCTCTCATGCAGCATTTTCTTGATGGGTCATTTCCTTTCTTGGAATTGTCGTGGCTCTCGGTCCAAGCTAAATGAAATTAGGACCATTCTTAACGAATTTCATCCAGCTTGTTTCTGTCTTCAAGAGACTTTCTTGAAACCAAATATGCCTCTTAAATTGCGGGGTTATACTACAGTTCGGAAAGATTCGAATAGTAATTCCCATAATTCTGGAGGTGTTTGCATTTTGACCTCCAATTCTTTTCCGAGCACACCTCTATCACTCCATACTGATTTGCAGGCAGTGGCGGTCCAAGTACATGTGCGGACCCTAACAACAGTCTGCTGTGTTTATTTACCGCCTAATGATTCCATTACTCAAAGAGATCTTGACAGTTTAGTAGAGCAACTTCCAGCACCATTTATCTTACTTGGCGATTTCAATGGCCATAGCACATTGTGGGGTTCGCATGACACAAATTCCCGTGGGCGACAGATTGAGCAGTTCATTGCTAACAATGCTCTCTGTCTGCTGAATAACGAAGAAAAAACTTACTTCCACCAGCCCTCGCGAACCTTCCATAATTTAGATCTTGCCATTTGTTCCCCAGTGCTTTTTCCGTTGCTAAATTTTACAGTTGGGAATGATTTGCATGAGAGTGATCACTTTCCTGTAATAATATCTCATGCTCAGGGTGGTGGTACGACATCAGGTCTACCTCGCTTCCTTTTCCAGCATGCGAACTGGGCTGATTTCTCGCAGCTGGCAAAAATTACAGAAAGTATGATCAATACAGCAGATATCTCGAAAGCAGTTCAACTTGTTCTTGATTGCATTACGGAAGCTGCGAATAAAAGTATCCCGAAAAGCTCACCCCGTCTACGGAAATTCCGCAAACCTTGGTGGAACAAAGCTTGTCAAGAGAGTTATAAAAAACAAAAACAGCTTTGGAACAAGTTTCGCAGATACCCAACAACTGAAAATCTAGTTGCATTTAAGAGAGCCAAGGCTTATGCTCGTTGCATTCGCCGGCGTAGCCAGAGGGAATCCTGGATTAAATATGTATCATCTATCTCGTACTCTACTTCTAGCAAATTACTATGGAGGAAAGCGAAGGCAGCTAATGGAATCTTTCCGGAATTTTCGTTTCCTGTGTTGAAATCAGGAAATGTAATTTATTCCTCACCGATAGAAATTGCCAACATTCTCGGACGCGCATTTGAAAAAGTTTCAGCCCTTGATTCGTATAGTCCCAAATTTTTAGCGACTAAGAATAGAGCCGAAAAAACTAAGATAAATTTTACTACATCTAGATCACTTGGTTACAATAGCGCTTTTAATCTGTTTGAGCTGAAAAAAGCTTTGTATCAAGCTCATGAAACTAGCCCTGGTTCTGATGGAATCACTTACAGTATGCTTCGCCATTTAGATGAAGTTTCTGTTTCCAATCTCTTAAAACTTTTTAATCGAATCTGGTCTGAGCGAAAATTCCCCTCACAATGGCAAGAGGCAATAGTGATTCCAATCCTTAAACCGGGAAAGAATCCTGCCAGCCCTTTAAGCTATAGGCCAATCGCTCTAACGAGTTGTATGTGCAAAACACTCGAGCGTATGGTCAATGCGAGATTAATGTTTGAGTTAGAGAAACATGGACTTTTCTCTCTGTTACAGAGTGGCTTCCGACGAGGACGCTCAACATCTGACAACTTAGTTCTTCTTGAGACACAAATTCGTAATGCCTTTGTTCGCAGAAATCATCTCGTTTCCATCTTTTTCGATATTGAAAAAGCTTACGATCATACGTGGCGATACGGTATTCTTCAAACACTTTTAAATTTAGATTTTAGAGGAAATCTCCCAGTTTTTATTCAAAACTTTTTGACTACTCGTATATTTCGTGTACGGGTTGGTAATTTTTATTCTGATCATTTTATCCAGGCTGAGGGTGTTCCACAAGGAAGTGTCCTCAGCGTTACACTTTTTATCACACACTTTAGTGAAATTCTGAGTCAACTTCCTCCGTCTGTTCAAGGGTCACTGTACGTTGACGATTTGCAGATTTCTGCTCAAGGTTGTAATATGCGCTTGATTGAACGCCAATTACAGAGTGCCGTTAACAAACTAATTTCCTGGTGTGAAAAAAACGGGTACACTCTTTCTCCGGAAAAGAGTCGTTGCGTGCATTTCTGCCGGAAGCGAAACATGCATCCTGACCCTATAATTAACATTCAAGGAAGTATAATTCCTGTTCATGATGACATGTGATTTTTAGGAGTCATTTTTGACAAAAAACTTACTTTCCTTCCACATATTCTTCATTTGCGAAAGAGATGTGAAAAATCTCTTAATATCCTTAAAGTGCTGTCAAATACTTCTTGGGGGGCCGATCGTCCTTCCCTTCTTCGAATATACGAAGCAATTATATTATCCCGTATTGATTACGGTTGCATGGTCTATGGTTCTGCTCGCCCTTCTGTTTTGCGCAGGCTTGATACAGTGCATCATTCCGCGTTAAGAATTTGCTCTGGTGCTTTCCGCACGTCACCTGTAGAAAGCTTGTATGCTATCTGCAATTTTATGCCTTTGGAATTTCGACGTCGGAAATTAACAGCACAATATTATTTCCGCATAAAATCAATTCCGAAACATCCTGTAAGCCACTTGTCCATTCCAAGTGGTTTTCAGAGACTTTATGATGCTCGTCCCTCTCATATTCTTCCCTTTAGTGAGAGAGTAAAAACTTTGCTGAATGATTCGGAACTTCACGAGGCGACAATTCAACATATTAATTGTTTTTCTTTCCCTCCTTGGGATGCTCCAAATTTTTCATTCTTGAATCCGTTTACAGGATTCGACAAATCCACAACAGCGTCTATTATCTTCCAGCAAATTTTTAAGGATCATCGCAGCCGATATAATTCTTACGTAGAAGTATTTACAGATGGATCAAAATCCAATACCCATGTAGGTTGTGGAGTTGTTTTAACTACTCAGACAAATAACTACAGTTTGCCCACATCATTCTCTGTTTTATCTGCTGAACTGGTTGCAATAATATACGCTCTTCAATTAATTTCGACCTCTTGCGCACGATCCTTTTGTATATACACTGACAGCAGGAGTGCTTTGGAATCTCTTTCAAATTTCTGTTATTCAATGCATCCGGTTGCTATGGAAATCCTGGTTTCACTTCAATCCCTTGAAAACAAAGGATTTCAAATTCTTTTCTGCTGGGTTCCGAGCCATGTTGGAATACCTGGCAATGAAATGGCAGATGCTGCAGCAAAATCGCCCGGCCCTTTTCGTGAGCGAGCACTTCCGCAAGGAGATGCAAAGTCATGTTTTGCTCGGCATGTTCACAAGTTGTGGCAACGTTCTTGGGATCAGCAAACAGCCAATAAGCTACACTCTCTCCAACCAATGATTCGCGTATGGCCTACCAACACAGTGCGTGGGCTTGATGTGAAACTAACTCGGCTCCGCATTGGTCATGCCCGCTTTAGTCATAAATATCTGTTATTTGGGGAACCATGTCCAAAATGTACGGCATGCAATACAGCATTAAGTGTGCGTCATGTTTTAACTGATTGCCCTGTTTTTAATAATCATCGTCTACGTTTTTTTAATACATTGTCTATAAACATGAATGAACTCGTGGGTGAAAAACCTCACTCTCATATTTTTAAATTTTTAAATGCCACTGGTTTGTTGCATTTTATTTAGGTTGTGTTTTTTTTGTCAAATTGAAATCTTTTTATTGGACTTTTATTTTTTTTCTTTTGTTGTTTCTTTATTAAATGATATTCTTAAAGCATCGGTGTGTGTTTTGAATTTTTAATCTCTCTAGTCTTTAATCGAAAGATTTTTTTTAAATATTAAATGCTTTTAAATAATTTTGAACTATTGTTACCATCTGATTGGCGCAGCATGGCCAGGAGTGGCTTTTGTGCCAGAAAAAACAAATCAACCAACCAACTTTGGTTTGATTTCAGACGCAAAATTCTGCTTTAATATTCATATTAGAGCAGCCCTAGCCAAAGCTACATTTACGAGTATTAATCTCTATAGCTTAATTTCTCATCGGTGTAAGCTAACAATTAGGCTCAAGCTCCTGCACTGCAAAGCCATTATAAGACCTGTTTTAATGTGTGGTTTCCAAATATGGGGAGCCACATTAGCCACAAATACAAAGAGGTTGCAAGTTTTTGAAAAAAGACAACTGAGGTGAATTGTTGATGCCCCCTGCTACGTCAGAGGAAAAATAACACATGACGGCATTCAAATTAAATCTGTTTCGGAATTTATCAAAAGAAGATCAAAAAAGTTCTTCGAAAAAATACCCCGTATTCGTAACGAGTTACTTCAATTACCTGCGTACGATCCTGCAAAACCTAGCTCTGGAGAGAAACCTAGATCAGCGATTGAAAATACGTACATCAGTTTTCCAGCCTTGAAATAGCCGCGAACAAATTAACCCTCTTACCAATCTTGTGTTTTAAATTTGAAATCATTTCTGTTTAGGCCTGAAATAGCTACGATGAACTAGGTTTTATTCCAGATACACGCGTGAAATCTGGAATTTTTTGTTTTTTAAAAAAATTAAGCAAAATAGTTTATAATTCTCTATAATTTCAGGCACGTGCATTAAATTACCCTCCAATTTTTCCATAAATAATATAAATATTATTAATTTTATTTAATTAAATTATTTTCAAAAAGAATTTATATACCAAATTCCATGACGTTAGAGCTTTATAGTGTTCGTCCAAGCTAGTTCGTATTAATTTTAACTTTTCCTAAACTTACAGATTAAAAAATTTATATCAAATTATGACGTGGAGGTGCTCGTGACCACTTTATCACATCTCGGAACTCCGAAACATCATGACGTTGCCATTATAAATTATCATATAAATTGCACTTTCATAGATAAACTTTTATTTAAAATATCAATACAATCAATACAAGTTTTAATTTTCAAATTTTGCTCAAGCAGAGAAGTGTCTCAATTTCATTGCATTATACATTCGGAACAGGAAAAGCATCATATTTGAAATTATGAGTTTTGAAACGAACTTTGAAACATAGATGCAGATGGCGATGGTATGATTTGTGAAAGGATGGAATGGGAGATATTACAGTCCACTCATTTCGCGGATTTCAGGTTCGAATCAAGAAGACGATGAATGAATTCAATTATTGTTTAAATTTTTCATTTCATAAATTATAGTCAAGTCAAATTTTCTGGCTTCTACAAATTTTTCACTTTGTTATTGTTCCAAAAATAAAGTTACAACTCAAAACATCAAAGAGCTAATGCAATTTTTATGTGCACATCCTGCGAGTGCGGAATAATCGCTGAAATTCAGAACAGTAGACCGGAAACGACCACCTTTTTACTCTACTACATTTTATTTTAACTTAAAATCTTAAATGTAGGGGATGATAGAAAAATTTGTAATCTAAAGAATTGGAAAAATTGAATTCGGTTGAATTTGATATTTTTAGTTATTATTTAGTTCTTTACATTATTTACTTCCTCGGACACATAATAAATGAATTTATCTTTACAAATCGTATTAATTGATGAAAATATTTACCTGAAGGTGAAGATTCTCTACATTTTAAATTCTAAGTGACCATGAACATAATAACTAAAAAATGCACTAAGCTAGACAAATGAAATGTAATGCATGGTTTCAAAATAAATTGTGCAGATTTTTACCATATTTGAACGAAATGAATTAATAAGAAATATATGTATTTCCCTAATATGCAGAAAAGCAAGTTGAAGACGAAACTTAAAGAGCAAGAATGTTGAAATTTGTTATACGATTTCAGCATCTCAAGCATGTGACTTAACCAAGTTTTTAATGAAATTACAAATTAATCAACTACTTGTTATTTTTATATTCGCATGCATGTCAATTTTAAAATTTTTATATTAGCATTAATTTACATAAATGTAATTTTTTGCTTTATAAAAAAATCTCTTAATATTCTGTCCATGATAGTTCATTGTTTATTCCTTTTGAAATTTTATTATTATTTCTTTTTTATACTTATTTTTTATGTTTTATTACAGTTCTCTCTCTTACCTGTGAATAATTCTCAATTAGTTCTTTTTATGGTCTTTACAGGTCCTTGCAACTTTAAAGGACAGTCCTCTACAGTAGTTTCGAACAGTTTGACATCAATATTATCTGAATGAGAAACCTATCATGTAATTTGAATCTACAAATGAGTACTAAGCTGAAAAAAATATTTAATTAGATATCTATAATTTAGTACTAAGCTGGAAAAAAAATATTTAACTAGATGTGCTCTTTCGGAAGAAAGGCTTACAACCTGAAAAAAAAAGAATGTTTCTGGTGGAAATATGTTCAAACAATAAATCCCAAAAATTTAAATATTACATTTCTTCTAAATGGCTCAGCAATATAATGAAGATCACCCAATAGTGACACCCCTCAGGGGCTCACCTACTATAGGTGAGTACGGGTGTCCCAATCCCGAGGTTCCCAGGGATCTTTACTCCCTTTATATTTATCCTCCTCTTCGCCTTCTGCTGTATGCTTTTTTTTTCTTTCCCTCAACGGCAAGCGAGGGAGCTCTCCATGAGAAGCTGTCGTCGCTCTGTTTGCATCTTGCTTCTCATGGACAGCCAACACCCCCTAGTGTTGGCCATGCGTGGCGACCCATTAGACGGGTGATGCACTGTTGGTCCCCAGTGTATCAATTCGGTCGGTATCTAGCCTTTAATGTGGCTAGTATGCTAGGGATCAAGCGAAGGGATCACCTTCTGGGGCTCTGCGTTAAGGGTGGTAGACGCTTCTGGAAATGGTTCTTAGCGTATAGGTTTAGGCTAGCATCAAGGTAAGCGCCGAGACTGGAAATGTCCAGAGCCGGTGGCTGCCTTCCCTTGTTGGGCTCCGTGGTGGGTGATGCCGTCGAAACCTGAATATTAATTGTAATGGGTCTTTTCGAAACGTTTTTGTTTGGATATTCTATTACTGAAAATACTCCTTTTATTATTTTACACACTGACAGAACCTTCCATAAAGTTTCGCCTTTCCTGATTCAGAAACTTATTGCTTCAACCATAGGAGAAGTAAAAGATACTAAAGAAACTTAAATCTGGCGATTTATTAATTGAAACATGCTCGAACTCGCAAATATCTGTACTTAAAAATTTGAAGAAGTTGGAGGAATTTCCAGTCGACAAGTATGCTCATAAATCCTTAAACTATTTCAGAGGAGTTATTTCTGAATTTGACCTCGAATCTGTTTCTGAGTCGGAAATTGTACAAGAACTAAAATGTCAAAAAGTTTGTGAAGCCCGCCGAATAAAAATAAAGCGTAATGGCCAACTCATTCCAACAAAGCACATAATTTTAACATTTTGTACTCCTCAACCTCCGAAGACTATCCTTGCTGGCTATGCACGATATAAAGTTCGACCTTATATACCTTCTCCTTTAAGATGTTTTAACTGTCATAGGTTTGGCCATTCGAAAAATATCTGTCGATGCAAACTGACTTGTTCCCGATGTGCCTCAGTCGGACACTCCAACGCAGAATGTCATTCAGATCCGAAATGTGTTAATTGTGATAAACAACACCCCTAATTGTGATAAACAACATCCAAAGAGTGCAACAAATGGAAAATGGAGAAAAAAATTCAAGAGTTCAAAATAACAATAAATTTATCGTACTTAGAAAAGCAAGGAAACTTGTGTATCCCCAACCTTCAAATCCATCTGCGTCATCACTATACTCAAAAATAGTCAAAAATACTATTACAGGTTGTACCCAAACAGATGAAGAACTAACTCGAATTATTTGTCCTCCACTTAAAAAGTTACAACCTTTAAAATTAAAGGAGCCACAGCCTACCATTGCTTCTTCGCCACTCCCTTACCTTCTGTCACCTCAAATGAAACGAGTGTTTCACAATTAGAAGCTCATCCCTGTACTCCCGCTATGACTGCAACTCTTCGGAAGTCTTCATCACGATCTAAAAAACCGACTTAAGAAAGAATTTAAATCGAAATATAAAGAGAGAACTAAAAAAACTGAGATTAATAAGTCTCCCATTTATAAAGAAAATAGCCATTCTCCCCTTCCTTCAAATGTTGGATGGATTTAAAGTTACAGACTCCGAAGTTAGTGTCGACAATATGAAATCCTGTCCAGTTAATGCGGAATCTAATCCTTCTAATACTCTTCTAGCGATGGAGGAAATCCGAAACTCTGATACCGGAAGCGATATGAGCAATTCGAGTATTTCAGATAGTGACGACATTCTGGAATATAATATGACCGAATCACTTGAGGATACCTCTGGAGATGTAAGAAGTAAGCTGATAAAAAAAACCACGCTCTAACAAATGCGGAGTCTCTGATACCCAATCTCCAAATTTTAACCTGGGAGCTAATATCTTTTCAAACGGAAATGAACTTTTGCCAGGTATGTCAACTGGTTATACACATATCATTACACCAACAAAATATAAACGGTGAATTAATTTTCATTTGATATATTCCTAACCTGTCTTACTTTGTTCATTTGTTCTGAAAAGTTTTAGATTTTACTCAATCGTTTTACTCCAATTTTTATATAGCAACTATAGCTTTAACCTTTTATCTTTTTTCTTCATACTTGTGAGAGTTTTTATTGCTATGTTATGCATATTTCTCTTTACAAATTAGATTTTACATATTTTTTATATCTTGCTTTTAACAAGTATTTATACACACATCATGTGTTTGGCGCAGCATAGCCAAATCTCGCTATTGTGCCATTAAACCCAAATCCTATCCAAATCCTAGAATAGTCAAAGCATTGAAATGGCTTGGGTTGGGTTGGTTGGGATTTTCTGGCGCAAGAGCCATGCCTGCCCATGCTGCGCCAAGCTTATGGTAGATAAACAGGTTCACGGCTTAAAACATATGGTATTAAACGATGAAGAAATGACCTGGTAGAAAATGATAAATGGTAGTAGTTCATGTAAAGATTTATGATGGTCCTGGAAATCCTACTGAAGAGAGTGAAACCGAAAATATCAGACACAATATAACAAAGCTTAATGCATTAGTGAAATAGCATTCTGTAAATATATTTTAGCTAATACTCATCTGAAAAAAGTTATGTTCGTAAGCGGTTACTTCTTTGATTTTGAAATAAAGTCTGCTCTCCTAAACTATTAAAAGGTATTTTCCTTTCAAAGTAGAAAGGGTTTCTATATTTTTTAAAAAAAATCAAAATTTCTCCATTAATTTTACTATCATGAAATGGAGAGAATATATTCTTTTTAGTAGAATGTTTAATTTTTCATATTTCTTTTCTATTCGTTTATGGATTTATTGACAATATGGCTGAAAATAATATTTTATACAATTTTTGAAAATAAAGACAAATTTTTTAACTACTATTGATACTATATCATTTAAAAAAGTTGTAAAATGGTATTTTTTCTAATTAAATTTTTTTAAAAAAAATGTCAAAATAGTGTATCACTTTGAGTGGTGACTGCGAGAAGACATTCGAGTGCAAAGGGATATTATTTTTACAATTCACGTGATTCTAAATCTCGTAGTTCAAAACCGAATGTTATCATTATTTAAGATCTTTGTATAAAATTTTATCAGAAATATGAAAAAAAATCATTTTAATAGTAATTGCTGACTACTTGCTTTTTGTAATTTTATTGAAAAGAAATTTTTTTGCATTAATGTTGAAAGCAAGTTAAATTAATGATTGAAATTTAGAATCATTAATAATGGAAATTTATTATAATAAAATAAAATATGGGCCAAATTTTGTAAATGAAGATTCACTGATCTCCTCTGTAAAAGTTATTCATATTCTCATTTTGCATCTTGTATTTCGCAAATAGTGTGAAAACAAATTATTAGAAAACTATTTTTAAATAATTAACTATTGCTATTATTGATATTATAATTGACTAATATTATTAAATAGTTAATTTTTGAAAAAAAATTATAAAAAAAAAACACTTACCTTTTGTAGTATTTTGTCTTTATTTTATATTTTGTTCTTTTTAAAATGTAATATCTATTGTTTAGAATGTGAAACTAATTGTGATTAACAAAAACTAGCATTAAGACAATCGAAATTTCAAATTTAGCATTTTACATATTTTTGTATTGGGAGAAACTTATGAGAATGATTTGTTAATTAAATTAATATTTGTTTACAGGATCTTTAAAAATCATTATAAATAAGGATAAGTTTATAATTTTAAAATAATTATTTATTTTAAATATTTTAAAAGTATAATTTTTATTTAATAATTATATTTTTTAAATATTTCGAAGTAATGAATTTAAAAATTCCTTTTTGAAAATTTAGACTTTTCATTTCAAGAAATTTTGATTCCATGCATAACACAAATCAGTTATAAAAATACAAGCTGTTTGAAATCCTTTTAATATGAATTTTGATTTCAGTCAAAAATTATTTGCAAAAGAAATTTTGGTGATTTAAATCTGAAAAAAGAAATTATACTTTACTATTTAAAGCCAACTAATTAGTTACTATTGATTGAAGTCATATGAATTGAAGGTTCATCTTAAAACAGTAAGAAAATAACAGTTGGTAACAAAGAGAAAACTCCATAGCAAATAGGCTTTTATTTAAGAATATATTCAAATAAGAAATAATCTTCCATATCAGGGTATAGTTAAAAACGTATATTATATAAATACAATAAAATTATACACGGAAATATTTGTTACGCCATACGTCGATGTATGAAAAATGATTATTATAACAATCAATAATTTATATTTATTACTATTTACACAAACATGAATTTTACATTTTAATTTACAGAATAAACTTTATTATAGTATTATACATTATAGCCAAGAATATAGCTTCACGCAATATTTATCTAAACAAATTTCTACAAAAATATACCTTATAAAATACAAATTTAATTTCAATCCTGAGAAAGAAAAGAGAAACTTTCTTTCTTTGATGTACAAGATTAATTTTAGAAAAACTGACTGAACAATTAATTTGCAATCATCCGATTTTTCCTAATTTATAGCTTTAACATCAGTTTTTTCAGTTTGTCACTTCAGTTCTTTGACAGATAGTTTCCACGAGAGCTTATGTACTTGCTTGTAATGGATCGCAATTTCAATTTTTATTTAATTACGCCACAGGGGTTCCTGTATTGTCAATTTAATTCTGAATATCCATCTGAAAAGTCACTCCTAGGAATGGAAAGTAAAGATTTTTCCTGATTTTGAAGATCTCTGATATTTTTTAAGCATCCACTCTAAATGTCCCAAGCTGCAATACTGTGTATAAATGCCCTAATTATAACGCAAATATGCAGGAAAGAAAAGGGAAGCAATATATTTTGCAATTTAAAGACCAGTGTAATTGAAAAAAAAATGCAAGAAAGGACTAGTTGTCGAAAAATTTGAAAATGTCCTGTTAATATGCGCCATGAGATGTAATATTGTATATAATTTCTATTAAAAAAAAATTGAATACTCTAATATTCAAAACAATTCCCTCAATCTAATGATTTAATTTGATTGAGGGATATTTTATGGATCAAGAACCAAACGTGTGGTAGGAATTAAAACCTTGTTTTATAAATATATATAAACACTTATAATTTTACAAAACTTGTCAAAGTTTATGGTATATGGTACACAACAGTAAAAGGTTTAAAAATAGAATCATTTTTTAGATCAAATGGTAAAAACCAGTCATTTTTAAGAAAGTAAAAAGTGGAAGTTTAATTTTGGAGGATTCCATCAAACTTACGAAACATGACATTGACAAGAAAAAATTGTTCAAAAAGGAAAAAAAAAGATGGAAATCTGCAAAATCTTATTTTGTTTAATGATTCTTTATAATAAATAGAAGCTGCATCTTTGAATTTTGTTTTCAGTAAGAGCCACATTTATTATCAATGAATGTAGAAACCGTATTACATTTTGACTCAACAAAATAGGAATTTTTCATGAAGGATATCTTGTTTGATTTTCAGGTTAGGAGACCTAAATGGCTTTCATTTTTTGATTTATGGTAAAAATTCAAACAGATGTTATAATACGCTCTGTAAACATACCATCAATTGGAGATTCTTGCGCTGAGCATTTACTTTAAAGACCAATCCCTTTACAAAAAAAATCTTCAAGAAATAAACCTGCAAAACTAGTTTATCTTGGAATGAGGAAGCATCAATCTGACGGCAGTATTTGATTGAATTATATTATCACTGTAATACATTTGAAAGTAGAGGTTTTAGTTCTTTATCATGCCATGAATATAATAATTGCATTGATCCGTCTCCGTTTTGCCATTTAGCAGCAACTCGCCAGAAGTATTGAAGATGTATGGATTTTAAAATAATCACCAGAACTCTGGATAAAAGGGGAAATTTAATTCCACGAGCAAATTGTTGGATATAATTAGTCTGATGAGCAAATTCTGCATGCGAAAATTTTTTAGTTCTATAAAAATGTTTCTAGGTAAGAGCAGTATCTAGGGGGATGCAATATCCTTGATAATATCAGAAAGCAATGTCAAAAGTAGACCATTTTTTCAAGTCTCCAGGATTTCAACGAATGTATACTGAAACAGATGATACGCTTTGGAAACTTATTTCATGGCAAACAAGAAATTATCTGAAGTATCTTCAAACCTAGAATTAAAAAAAATGAATATAGAAGATACTATAATATTGAGAAACATACAATTATCATTCAAAATACGTTCCAACTGAGCACCCTCCACCGTAAAATCCCAATCTTTAAAATTATTTCAAATTCGACGGCAGAGACACGATATAAAACGAAAAAATAAATCTCCCCCTTCCCTTTTGAAAAAGCTCTCTTGACAAGTTGACCATGATTAGAAAACTTATCTTTTGTACCGTAGAGGTAATGATTTATAAAAAATAATTAAACATTCTCAGTTTTAAAAATAAATTTTCAATTTCGATAAACTATTTTTGATGTGAATTCTCCATTACAGAAGGACACAAAGAAAAAATAGAAGAAATATTTTTCCTGCGTCAATGTTTATCCATTTCTTATAGTAGATTCGATAAGATACACTTGTTCAGAAGAAACTAATTTTCTTTATCATTAGAAATTTCCCTTACCAAAAACGTATCCTTTAGAGGTCGGCTCACACATGCAGCTTCAAGTTCGAGGGATGACCCGGGAAAATTGAACCAGGTAAAAAGATGGGAACTCTTGAACAATAAGATTTGTTTAATTATTTTGTCTTTATAAGTAATTTAGATGCAGTAATATGTAAAGTAATTATGTTTTAAATTCATTATTTTTAATCCATCAAGTATACAGCATTTAGTTTAGTCAGCTTTAAAAAAATCCAATTATGAATTGAGTATTGGAGAAAAATAGAAAAAAGGCATTTCTGAATTTCATTTATGATAATTAGCTTTAAACTTATTTTAATGATGCATCATTTATCATGAGACAATCTTATAAATATTTTTTTCAATACTGATTTTTCGTAAATTTCTGTAGTAGGAAAAGTTATTACCAATTCTAAATGTGAATTGTTTTGTCCCGAGGCAACAGAAGAGAAAGTCTAGAAGTTTTCCCTTTCCCTTCAAGTGTTGAATATCCCTTTAAGGAGCAGTAAAAAAGTGACGACATTTGATATTGAAATAAAAGAATATTACCATTGAATACTTTTTTTCTTTAAGATAATGACACAGAATCATTTTCAACTGATCTGCAATTCACTGCAGTTTTCAGATTGTTAATAATTTGGAATTTATTGATGTTTTTGAGATGAAATTAGTTCTCAAATGGGAACATATTTACATATAGGTGCGAGGGAGGACTAAACATTTTAAGTATTCGTTTAAACTATGTTGTCTGACATTTTAACAGGCATTCTGTTTACTAGTTTCATCCTCTATTTAAAAAGAAATCAATTACTGCAGCTGTCGCATATTATATTGAAGCAACGCCGCTTATCGACGCACTTTCCCGAATTCTTGCTGGACTCTTCAAATAACCATTGAAATTGGACCTCGCTTTTCATTTAAAAAACTCCTATAAATAGAGAGCTTTCTTAATTGGTGAGACTCGGTACAAAAACTAAACTAGAGAACTAAGCTATAATTTAAATCAAAACCATTCCCAAATTGCCAAAGGCTTTACTAACACGAAAAAATAATTAAATGAAAGTCATTTTTGTAGAACCTTCACTAATAATAAAATAGTTCAGTTTTATGGAAATACAGATAAAGTATTTGGTTATCGAAAATAGATCACCAATGACACTTTTCAGTTTATTGGTGTCTCGAAAATAAATTTTCTAGGACATCACTTTCCGAAAACAGATAAAGATACGTATTAATACCTGTAAAATTAAGTAGTCGAATTTATTCAACAGAAAAATGTCATGGATATTAATATTAAACAAAGCCGCATTTTCAATGTTTATGGCCTGGGATATTCCGATTGCGCATTATAATTTCTAAAGGGGAATTATCAACTTTTCATAATTTCCAGTTTTCAATACAAAAAATGTCTATATAATAAGATTTCATAGAAAATGTATTTAAAAAAAGGGGGGGAATCTAGAGTTTTTTAATGTTCTCTTTTCAATCACTTTTACAATCAAATTTTCAATTAATACAGACAGTTTTAGTTTAACCTTTTCTTTTACAGATATTTTAATTTATGGCAAAATTATGCAACGTTAAATTTTCAATTTTCAATTGTTTCGAAGTTATATAATGTCAATTTTTAGAAACAGTTGTGGCACTGAATACGAATCTATGGTACATAAAAGCATAAGAAATTAATTAATTGTAGAATATAAACAATATTCAACAATTAATTAAATCTATATCAGTAAAAAGCAATTAAATTGCCAGTAGGAAATTAAAGCACAGAATAAAAAGGCGTTCATAGAAAATTTGACGTAGGTGTAGGGAATGTATTTTATACTTACATTTTTAACTATCTCCCACAGAGAATTCACATTCTTTGTTATATCTTTAATGATATCCCTGTCCTATAAATAGAAAAAGGATCATAAGATAACACTAAAAGTCATCTATCTATCTATCTATCTATCTATCTATCTATCTATCTATCTATCTATCTATCTATCTATCTATCTATCTATCTATCTG
>JAOUZG010007909.1:0-13724 GCA_026289955.1 Argiope argentata | reverse complement strand
AATGACAACGGATAGTGGAAATTTTACAAGCGAAAAAACTACTGTTTGGGATGCCTAAGCGAATAAAGTAAGAATCAAAATTTCATCTTTTTGGCCAGAAAAACCTGATATTTGGTTTTATCAACTTGAAACGCAGTTCTAACCCTAGTAGCATACAAATATTGTACAATATTGTATGGCATAGATCAATAGTCACAATACTGTTTTATATGGTGGAATATCATATAATGTCTCACAATATAAAACAATTTTGTGAAAAAGTTGTGCTACCTGGTAAATTATTAAAACTTCTTTAGAAGAAAGGAAATTCACCTATTTAATTTCCCAGATTGAGGCGAAGTATGTTGAGTATATATGGGACATTATTAAGGACACTAAACCTAACACATATGCCTTGGTGAAAGAAAGACTTTTAAATAAGTTCAAGAAAAGTGAAAACAAGAGGATTCAGGACATAGTTACTGTAATTGACCTTGTTGATTACAAGTCAAGTCAGCTTTTGCAGAGGATGAAAAATTTAGAAGCCGATGATTTTTCAGAAAAAGGGTTAGAATCTTTATGGTTCTATAAAATGCCTGATTTTATTAGAAAATTCCTTCGTGTTTGTGAAGAAAGTTTAGATAAATTGGCTACATGGCTGATAAAACTCAAGAGATGAAATCTGGAAAACCAGCTTATGCGGTTTCGTCAAATGTTAATTATACTATTTTTGCTTTATTTACAAGAATAGATGCATTAAAACAAAAATTGATTCAATGCAAATAAACGATCATTCTAGATTCAAATTTAGAAATCACGGAATATATCTCGAAGTCGAAGTCGTACAACCAAGCAATTTAACCCGAAAGGTAAATCTTGCTTTTACCATTTTAAATTTGGCGATCGTTGTGGATCCGATAAATGTTACTCGCCCTGTGTTTGAAGCAAAAAGAAGGAAAACTCAAAGATGCAAAGTGGCTAACGCTGTTGCTGATATTAATGAAAGCCGCAAGTTTCGTTTATTTGTACAGGATAAAAAATCTCAGGACTGCGGTTCTTTGTGGATTCAGGAGCTGATGTTAGTCTCCATCCTGCAACTCATCGAAATAAAACAGTTGATGTTTTTAAACTATGCGCAATGAACTGAAAGGAAATTCATACTTACGGAATTAAAATTTTGAACTTAAATTTAGGCCTTAGAAGATAATATAAATTTCCTTTTATATTAGCTAAAATTGATAAAGCAATAATAGGTGTTGTCTTTTTGAATAAATTTAAACTTTTAATAGTTCATAATAAACAGTTTATCGATGGAATAACTAATTCCTCCATTCGACACCACGGAACGACAGTATCCATTGATGATATTATTAGTACTTTTGATAAAAGTTAAAAATATGCTAATTTGTTACAACAATACCCAAATTTAACTAAACCTAATTTTACAACATCTAAATTTAAACATGTTGAGCATTTTATCACAACAAAAGGACAACCTACTTATTCCAAAGCTAGACAACTGGATTCCAAGCGATTAATTAATACAAAATAGGAATTTCAGCACAGGTTAAAAAATATTATTCGACCATCTAAACCACAACATTCCAGCTCTCTTCACATAGTGCCTAAGAAAGATAGTTCCTTCCAACCATGTGGAGATTACCGACGTTTGAATACTCAAGCCAAACCAGATCGTTAATCTATACCTCAATTAGAAGATTTCAACCACATTTTAAAGATTAATTGAATATTTTATAAAATTAATTGGCATATTACATATTTCCAAATTCCTATTAATGAAGCTGTCAATCAAAAAACTGCAATAATAACACTTTTCGAATTATACTAATTTAATGTAAAGACCTTTGGCTCATAAGGCTCATTCCACTTTCCAAAGATTAATCATTGGGATATTTAGAGGACTGAATTTTGTGTTCCCATAATTGGATGATATTTTAATTGTTTCAACTACGGTAGAGAAACACATAAAACATTTAAAATAAGTTTTTAATAGATTGCAAAAATATGGACTGACTATTTTGGGAACTTTTGATTTTGATGGTTTAAAATCCATACCAGAATTTGAATGATAATAAGTTGTGTTAATTGGATAATATTTTAAATAATGTAATATAATTTTGTTTTTTAATAAGTTTGTCTGCATTTCATTTTTGTTGGCACACGAGCTCAAAGAGTAATGAGATGGCCAATGTTTTCCGTTAATTGGAAGAAAATTTATTTTTGGAAGGAATGCTACAAATGATGAATATAAGAATAAAAGGCTGTAATTATAACTTTTAAATATATTCTAATCTCAATATAAAGTTTGCTTGAAACAATTGAATGAAATTACAAAAAGCATTCAAAATACTGATGCTTTGAAATCAATTGCTTTTCACTTACTTTTTCTATTTCTATGCATCTCCTGATCTTTGAGCGTGCCTGTCTGGCAGCTGCCCTGGTTGACTAGAAAGAGGAATTAGTTTCATGAGTAAGATTCAGTTATAAACACTAAATTTTTAAAGAGATCACTACATTTTTTTGCTTATTATGCATTTATCTACCACCCGACTTAAAACAAAAAATATATCTGTTAATACTAATCGGCATCTAACATGTACTTGTAAATATGTTCTCTTTGCTTAGAATCTATTGAATCACTATTTCGTATTTTAAAAAAATTGCAAGAAGAGTTTTAGTATAAAGTTAGTGTGAGCTAGAATAAAGAAATGTGATTTTTTAGAATTCACGAGAAAAGTTCACAGACTGAAAATTCCTGATGTATGTTGTTCGCTTCAGGTGGCCAATAGAAAAACATTTTTGTATAACGACTTTGTGTCTCATAATCTCGATTTACTGAATTTAATTGCTAGTTGAGAAATTGGTCAATTGCAAAGAAGAACACGACTAATGTCAGTGGGAAATTTCTCTGAGCATAATTTTTGACTTCGAGATGGACTCCAAACGACTGGAAATGCTAGAGTAGTAATTAGAGTCGAGATTGTATACGAGGCGTACCTAAAGCAACCTTGAAGCACGTCTTGTTGTACCCGTATTTTGCGATACTATTCAATATTTTATAATATTCCGGATTTTATGTATTATCATACAGTATTATACGCTAAATGTGTATTACTATGTCAAAGTGTGAAATCTGCATTTAACAGGGAGTTCAAAAAAGAAAAGAGTAAACGTTTACATGCAAAGAGTTTTTTTATGGCAAGAACACGATACGAGAAAATTGGAATTTCTTACGATAAAAGTTTTTTTAAAAAATTCCTGTACGATGATTTCAATTGAAATGAACCCAAGCAGATGTACAAATATACAGAAATGTCGAATGAAAATACCAAACCAGAAAATATAAAAACATTTGTGAGAAGATTTTGCAAGGAGAAAGACTTCTGTTAAGAAAGACCAAAAACTCCTCAAACCGTTCGAGAGATTTGACGATAAACGAAAATGACAGACACAGAATTAAAAAATTTCTTATCAAGTTGACTCTCAGCTATTAGCTTTTGGAGAGACTTCATGTTTAATTGATAGCACATAAAATTCCAGGGGAAAACATCCTGCTTTATAATAATGAAAATACTGGATCTACACAAATGACAGAAAAGTAGAATGTAATTAGCATGCAGTATAAAATGATTAGGTTATTTCTTTATGATCTCATTTATATTTGAAATTTTTAAAATATCTATGATTATTTTTAAATGTTCAATGAACATTTAATAGCAGATATGAGAAACAAATGTTTTCCTGAATATAAAAGTGAGATTTAGCCTAGGAATACATTAGCCTTTAAATTTCTTTCAAGTTATGGTAAGTTAAAAAAAATTTAATACTTCAATGAAGAAACGAAAAAATTTACTATTCAAAATCTATATTAATTTAATTGCTAAAAAAGGGCAAGCCCAGACTCAAGCAGCACGCAAGGGATTGTAAAACTGAGCTTTATTTACGAAGCGGACGCAATGTAAAGGAACACGCGCCATCTGTAGATGACACCACCAAAAAAAAAGTGGGGCGTTGATAATAATTACTGCTAAAATCTCACCCTTTATAAATTAAAATAAAAGTAAACGAGTGCGTTATAGTATATATATATATAATATTTTTACTGTACTTTTAATGGTTTTGAATAAAACATCCATGATTTGTTACAATAAGAATTTTTTTCCTTCAAAATTGCTAAATTAGCAAGATATCAAGATATTAATTAAATTGATCATTCAAAATTCGGTGTGTAAGCCCAACTACTTTCTAAAAAGTAAATTCGGTATCTGATACCATTAAACTATCCAAGTGTTTCCAAATCTCACTCATAGAATGCCGAAGACGTCGATGAGCTCGTCTAATTTTGAAATTCAAAATAAAATATTAATGTTTCTATAAGAATAATGATAAAAGAAATGAAAAGAATTATGAAGGGACGATATTACGGATACATATTTTTCTTTCTAACTCACATAAAAGAAAACTATAAATATCCATTATTGTATAAGATTTAATGCAGAATAACATTATCCAATATTTAAAAATATTAGGCAGCATTGTATGACGTTTCACAAGGTCAAGAACAAAACTCTATATAATACACTGAAGAACCAGAAAAACTGGTATTGCAGATCGTATCCAAATGATGGAGGTCTTCAAAAGAACGGCGTAACGCCATGTGGTCATCAGTATGTTTTTAATTATGAATTTTGTGCAAAATTAGATGTAAATATTATAAATAAGTAGAATTTTTTGCGTAAATATTTTAAATATTTGTAAATAGCTTAAATCTATAACATTAATTGTAATAGAATTGTGGGCCAGTGAAAAAAGAAAAAGATTGTTCAAAGAGTATTTACAACATAAGATCGCCATATTTGACTAATTTGGAGATGTAGGTGTGATGTCGACGTAATGAAGTCGTTAACTATTTTTAGTACACGCTAACTGTGTATTAGAAGCTAAGAAATAACGATTTGTTCTTGGAGAATGTTGGAGAAAGATCCACAGTTGGCTGGAACGAGCGCGCCATTTCTGAGTTTGCTCCGCTCACTTTAGTGGAACGCTATTTAAAGGCGCGTCTTAAGGAGAGGAATCAGTTCAGTTCAGAGAACTAGCTACATTAGTTGGCTCAGCTTGAGAGAAAGACTTTTCTGCTTCGCGTGTATTCTATTGCTTCGCTAATAACCAAAATTAGCGTATTAAATAAAGTTAATTCGCTGTGAATTTGTAGCTGTTTGCGTATAATTAAAACACGTTTTCCTAGATAATAAAATGCATTTTCCCATCGCTCTTGGGAGAATTTTCGTAACAACTATTGTCTGAAGCGGGTTTTGAATGGTGATAAAATCAATGGCTGAATCTGAAAATGATAGGTTCAGTCTTGCTTCATGGAGGATATGAAAAGAGAGAGAAAGGAATGTCAAGAAGAAATGAAGAAAGACATGAAGGCAAGAAATGAAACAAGGTAAAGAACAAAATACTATATAATGCACTGAAAAACCAGAAAAACTGGTATATCAAGTCGTAACTAAATGATGAAGGTCTTCGAATAAACGGCGTAAAGCGATACTAATACTTGAAGCAATCAACGCCAAGGTGGATGCTTTAGCGGAGAGGTTTCAAGAGAATGACGAGAACATTTGCACATTCAGCAGAACTTCATGTAGAGTGTAGAAAGGCTTTGTAAAATTCAAGAGAGTATTCAATAGGTGGAAATAAAAGGAATGCTAAAAAAAGGAAGGAGAGAAAAAAATTTTGGATGCCTCCCTGGTCTTGATGGCATCTTCTCCTTCCTGCAACTACTCCTGGGCCGAAGATCAAGACACCCATTTTTGAAGAAAAGAGCGTCTGGAACTTATACAAGACACAATTCGACATGGTCGAGGAGGCAAATAGATGGATCGATGTTGTGAAAGCATACAATATTGCGGAATCTTCGCGGAGAAGCAGCCAATGCCCTTAGCTGACGATAGACGGGCAGATTTGACCACCCTGATGACCTTCATAAAATTCAGGTTTGGCAACTAACGCCTGAAAGATTACACTAGAGTTCAGCTTACAGTGCAGGAGAGCTGCAAGAGCTGTCGTCGGAGATCAAGCTGCTTTCCCCCATTACCTTCCCTGACTGGCAGCCGTTGTCCGAGATAAATTAGCCCTGGAATGCTTCGTGGATGCGATTAGCCCATGAAAAGACGCTCTTTTCGTAATTCGCATTGTATGTCCTCATCCCAGCTTATTTCATTGTCCACGCTTTCTGTAGCCCTCATTTTGGACAGAGCATCACTGGAGATACGAAACCAAATGGATCAAACATTTTGTGAGCAATAGATAAAATGTTACGTTTAGTAACCTTTTCAGTGTCTACCTCATTCATCAAACTCATGTCAATTTTTAACATCTTTATTCCATAATAAACCCAGAACTTGTGTTTCTACTTTCTCCTTACTTTAGCACTGACCAACATATTCCCATTCTCGAATTTCAAACCTTCCTATTGACATAAGAGTTGTTGATCCTTGTATAATTTGTTTCAGTTCTTTATTATCAACACTGGTGACAACATTATCAACGTACAAACTTCAAACCAACTTTTCCCTGAATTTAGCGTCATATTCCTCGCATCTTCTAATGTGACAGTCAATCACTGAGACTAGCAGGAAAGGGTTACATGTTACACCAAAAACTACTCTTATACGTCGAAAATACTTCGATTTATTTTGCTTTTCATTGTTCCATCATAAAAAAACGAAGAAAATCCCTGTCTTCTTCAAGAATGCTTATTTGACAGAAAGTTTCTCACTTGACAGAAAGCTTTTCTAACGCCTCCAATTACACCAAATTCTCCCTCTAAAAATGTAACATAGTCAGGCAACAATTCAATCAATTCGGTTCATGTTCCAAGCATTAATTAAAGAATGGATGGTTAGGAAGTCGTGCCGACGCATCAAAATCTGGTCGAATTGTAGTAGTAGCACTGCTTGGTTTCAGCACAGGTCGATGAGGCTGATAATTGACGTAACCATGTATTTCAGTTAGTGGAACTTCTTCTATGATACCCTCTTTGAGCCAAATTGCAAAAATTTCTTCGTATTTCATATGCAAATTATCATTTTTAAGTGTCTAGTTAGTGTATTCCAATCGTCTCTGTGTTAAGTGTAAATTATCAGTGATTAACGGTGATTTGTCATCAGCCCAAGGGAAACAAGCTTCATACTACCAATCACAATTTTCATAGTCTCTAAAAATTTTCTTTTGTTTGAAGGTCAACTTCTTGCTTGGATTTCTTTGCAATGGGATCAACGATTTCAATCAAATGTAATCGCTATAAGTTAGATATATCAAGCTCATTTACAAACAGGAACGTTACAATCATCACCACATTTGAGCTTTCTTTTGTGTTTTTTTTCGAGTACTTTTCCTGTTAATGTCCATCCTAAGTGGGTTTCAACTGCTACAAGACCAGATTTTAGCATTCTTCTTTTCCCAATTAATATTTTCTCCATAATATCGGCCCAATAAGTATATCAATCGATCTGCTGCCATCATTTACGTCAGATATAATAATATCTTCTTCCAGTTCTCTTATCCAAGATCCGTCACAAACGGGTTGAGCATATTCACAAATTTTGTCTTGATTCAGTGCATCAAAATTACAACCGAATTTTTCATCTAAATCCCTTAACCATATTTTATAACAATCATGTGTAATATGTTTTCTGGAAACATCTCCAAAAAGTGAAATGTACTAGTTTTTCATGAGGGAAAGAAGAATAGCCCATCGCTCCGTGCAACATGTTTTAAAATGTAAGATCTATGTGATACGAAATCTAACAGTAATCTTATGTTTTTGTCTCCAAAAACCAGCACTGCCTTTAAAGTCTGTAGAAAAATTCTGGTGTTACGTTTATTTAAATTAGACTTGCTGACTTTATTTTTAACTTGCAATTTTTCCTCATTTTTCTCAGTCTTTTTTGTATCCAGTTTATCACACATCAATATCACGTTTTTTAGAACAAATCAAACATCTTAAAACAGTTCGCCAATTTTTAACTGCAAGCCCAATACTCAGACATGCAAAACAACAACGTTTTTCTTTAACAATATTTTGCCTTTCCTCAAAACTTATTTTTTGAGCCAAAAAACAATCAGAACTCTTATGTTTGCCATCCCAAAATATACACTGAAAACAGCTGTAGTTTATTGCAATCGTCAACAAATTTGCAGCAGTAGGAATGTTGTTACAAAAGGCAGGATTTTTCAACCATTGCTTCTTTTTGTAACCTTAGGTTCATTTAATCTAAAACCTGACATCGCCAAGTTTATTCGCTCTTCGCTTACACTCTTTGCTTTCATGAAATGCATTAAATTTCTCAATTTCTCCTCTGCACCAACAGAAGCAGAAGATGTAGGATGGCGATTCCAAGCTTTCAAGAAATCTTCATTAAAGCAGGATTCTACCATTGGGTATAATATTGAAGCACATTTATCCGTTGGGACTCCTAAAGTCTCTAAAGCTCTCATATGTGATTCCAGTTTAAGATAGAAAGATGCCGTAGAAAACTTCTTATTTTTATGCACAGGAATTACACAATCCTTTCTTTCTCTTTAATTGAAATGAGAATCTTTCATTGTGAGGTTTTAATTTATTGTCCAGGCCTTTGATTAATTTTTTTATCGCAGAGATTCTGTGCAATGGAATAACTGAATGATTAGCTTTTTTTAATTTTTCAATATGTCTTCGCTGCCGAAGCACGCGACAATCTGGAAAACGAGTCACGTGACGAGAAGGGGTAATAGATAAGTGAGAAATGATATCAGTATCAGTGGAATCATATTTATCTTAATTAAACAAGAGTCTCTTAATTCATTTCATGCATTGCGGTATTAAGAGTATAGTAAAAGCAAAGTATGCATTTTGGAGATCTGCCTTAGGCTCAATCCTGCACCAAATATTTTCAAATGACATCTTTTGCTCAGTTTATATCATTCAATGTCTAAATTCCATTGCTCTGAATCGTGTAGGTAAGAGTTATTAGTTGTCACCGGCAGATGGTCAGGTACAACCACTTAACATTCATGTATAAATTTAAACTTAAAAAAATACTAATACGAAACCTAGGAAACAACATAATATGCATAACAAGGGCTATTTTCGTCACTTGAGTTATAAGTTTAATCAATTTTCTTTATCTTCTGTTTTTAGTGCTATTTTGTCTTTTTTTTTTGTTCAAACACGCACATGAAATACTAGTTTTCTTAAATTTTAAATAAAAAAAGGATTATAAATTTTTATTCATTTCTTTTTGAATGCATTCCCAAGTTGAAGCACAGGTATAAAATTGAGATTCATGTAAATAAATTGATGAACTAATAATTATAATCTAAGCATTTTTATAGAGTATTGCTATTGGTAATATGCAAATGTACAAATTACCATCTTTATACACGTGAAACAAATCAAATTATAAATGTATAAAAACTATTATTACTTTTTGTCTTAGTAATCTAGGTGCAGGCTGTGAAATGGGAGCAGGCTGTGCAACAGGATCAGGTTTTGACATTTGTTGAGAAGGTGTCATTTGTTGAGAGCTTTCAGGTGACGCCCTTAGTTCTTCCAGTGGAACTGATAAAACTACTGGTGCATCTTCCAGCTGTACTGGCTGGTGGCCATGTTGCTAGAATTGAGGAGAATGAATTAAAATTTCAGAATTATGAAATGTTACGTTTTATATTCAGGAATGAGTGCTATTGCAAAAAAGAACACCGCCAATTGCTTTTGTTCAATTAAATGAATAAGTGCGACTATTCGATTAGTTCTGTTCGTTTTTCAAAAATCAGACCGCGATTTCTATTCTCATTTCAATCTGGTATTCGATCACAATTTATAATCAACCACTCCCTAATTCCTTTAAAATAAAAATTTATGCATAGCACAAAGCAAGCTTTAATTCATCTATATAATCCTATTTCATGCTTTAATGAATGAATGGATTGTTGAAAAATTAGGAAACAAATTTTTACTCAGCTGTCTATTTCGTAAGTATTTAATAAAATAACCTTCTAACAATTTAATCAAAAATGCATCGCTCTTCTGTTATTAAGCCTGACCGAAATAAGATTATTTTAACTTCATTTTTGAAGAATTTTAACAGTTATCTGAAAGAAGAACCGTGAAATGAATGCGGATCTTCCTTATGGCCTTTAAGGTCTGGCGGTCAGATACATTCAAAAGTTCCTTATTAAAAGAATTTTAATCTCAGTAATGAATATTTGTTTTGTTCCAAATGTTTGCCTAGCATGAAAATTATATAAATGCAGAACAGAGGACAGTTAAAAAAATCAGACTGACTGATTTTTTTGATTGCCTTCAATTTTAATTAGCGATGAAACTGCTTTTTTTAATTCAAATTATTTTAATTTTGAACTAAAGTATAAGCTTTATCTCCCACAGTTTAGAAACTAACAACTGAATTTAGATTAGTGTAGGCATCCTGCTTTTAAACATGCTGTCTCTGAAAAATATGCAGAGATGGCGTTAGCAGGATACCATCTAATAGGATTCCTGCCATGAGCCTATACTCTTCCCATAGTTGCGGCTGACAGAATAATTCTTCAAATAAAAGAAACGAGTAATATAAAAAAAGTTTTTTAGAATCATTTCCTACTTAGTTCTACAAAGAAAATTTTTATTTCAGTTACTTTTTTTTGTTTAATAATTACAATTAATATAAATGACAGAATCACAATATTAAGTGGCAAAATAGGAAACGAATTTCCTGGCAATTTCCATTCTCCTTTTTATATATGGTTTTCGAACTCGTAGCCCAAGGGATACGAATCCAACACCTTACCAACCAGACTAACCCGGCCTGGCAATTACTATTACTGTAAATAATTGATCAAAAATTTCTACTGGTGTTGAATTTTCAACGCCAATTGTGAAACCCAAAAGGTGATTTTTCTACAACACTTAGGAAACGAAATACAGATTAGAAATTTCTGATTTACTTTATTCTGCATTATTTTAATTCGGAAGTACTTCAAAATGAAAAAGAAAAATCGATCAATTAAAAATGGTTAACTTTAAATGCATCAAACATTGTAAAAATAAACAGAATTGTTAAAAATAATCGACCAGAAACACGTTAAGTAGAATCTTATTGGTGTACGGATAAAATAAACTAAATTCGTTACTTATTTGGTGGCGGGGAAATGAAGATTTTTGGCAAGAAAATTAGTTTTTAATTAACTAATAAAAAATTACTGCATTAATATTTGAAAAAAATTGTATTAGCATCGAATGTCATCCACAAAATGTTTAAAAAATTTACTTGAACTTGCTTGGAGGAATACAAAGCATTTTATTAACGACTGAAAATTTGAACAAGATTATATATATATATATATGCTGTACAATCTATGTATTCAAATTACATCTAAATGTCAGCAAACAACTGTTTCTTAGAAGTCCAGATACGAATTATGGGGATACTTTGAAGTAAATAGATTTCCTTTGTCTCAATGTAAGCAGGATTTTCTAAATGAAAAGTATATTCTTGGTGTGTGTTTTTCACTGTACTGCTCTTTCCTAATTTAGACTTCCACCATTGAAGCAATATATTTTTTTAATACACAGAATAAATGTTTTTACATCATTTTTGTGGCGTTTTAAATTTATTGTGATCTAAAGAAATAAAATGTAAAAACGGCTCTTTCCCTAGCTTTATACTCTTTAGAATTCCCTCTAGTTGATGCAAGTGTTTAACTAATGCGCATATTTATTCTTGTTTTACAACTTTCTGATAAACGAAATATATACAGAGTATTATTGAACAAAAGGCAAAATAACATTGAAAACTTTCAATTATAGAGCTTGATGAATAGACGCGTTTTAGTTAGAAAAAGATTTTCGGCACTATGTCTTGACAAAAATAATTCAAAAGATGTCCTAGACTGAGGAAATTTGGTGTCTGGCCTTTTTATGGAATTTGTAGATACTTATCGAAATTTGAATACAATTCCCTTTGGTTGAAATTTTATATGCTGGATAACCGAGCAAACATAACTACAGAACATCAAGAGCTGAATTGGTAAAATTCAGTCCACATATTTAACATCTCCAAATTACATAAAGAAATTATTTGTTTATATAAAAATTAATTTTCATACTTTGTAAATGTCAACAATTTTGCTGCCAATTGACAAAATTTAGAATTCATTACATACTCATAAACGCTTTGCACATGGTTGTAACTTTTGAAAAAAATCAAGCCGTCAAACATGGGAAATCGTATAACAAATTATACTCACAATTGGTGTTGGTGAAGGTTGCTTTCCATTTCCTTCGACAACCTTCCTTTTGGCAGGTTCATCCCTTTCAGTACTTTTCCGCTTTCGGGAATTTGTGGGCGGGCTTCTCACTCCCGATTCAAGTGCTCTCTATAAATATTAAAAGATATTCACATTTAACATCAAAAATACATTTTCGCACTCTAGATTTTATATTTCACAAATGATATCCCAACTCAATATGAAACTATTCACCCAATAGCACAAATGTTAGGTAGGAAGCAGTTGATGAAAAATGCATACTTCGTAACAGAAAATGATGTAATTATCTAAACAAGTTGAAAAATTCCATGGATTTGCTGTTTTCTTCTTTTAATCCTTTTTTTATAGTGTGCTTTCGATTTTTAAAATGATACCCATATTAAAAGTTGTTTTACTAACTTCTGTCATTATTACACTTAAGAATAATTCCGGATCATCCGTTAGGAGTACATTTTTTTTAACTTTTTTCAACTAGTAGTATTGTTCAAAAAGAACACTTTTGGAGTTTTGTTTATCTGTAGACAATTCAAAGGTTATGAACTCAGCAGATAAAATTATATATGTGTTATTTACATTAAATTTACAGAACATTGTCAAATTTTGAACAAATTCCATTAGTCTGAAGCCTACCTTGAAGTCCGTATAATTGAACATTTTATCATATCTTGATCCAAACCGATGAAATAAGAAAGAAGTGTATTAAACGTTTTTTTTATTTATACCCTTATATACATACAAAAAAACAACTTATCACTTCAGTTAATACTATTTCTAAATATCAAATTACAGTTCAATCACGATAAGCTCCTCGACCAAACAGGAGAATAAGTCACCAAAACAAACCGCTAACCGGCCGATACTTCTACACTCCAGGACCGCTTCAGAAAATCACTGACCTCCACTGTGTTAGGGATGGATCATAACACAGGAATCCGAATCCCATGGAGTTTCTCAAAAAATCATAAACAGCTTCTTTGGAAACCGTTGTCTCTCCTAATTCCAAGTCGAAGTCTTTATCTCCTCTCCTAATGGAAAACTAGCGGATTTTATTTCCATCAAATGTATGCCTCCTCATAGAGGATTGATTTACCTATCACCCAATAGCTATTCGGCAAAATTTTGTCTTTGGGTTCAAATCGATTGGAAGAAGAGACTATTAAGGATCCATCTTTGTGATCGACCCTTCTTGAACGCATGTTATTTATAATAAATTCGTAGCTAATATCGGCTGAAATGAAACTGTATTTGACAATTAATAACAATATTAGATCGTTTCATGATGAATTACAGAGTTTCTTCGTAAAGGGAAAAGTTTAAAGTCAGGTTAAATTAAAGTTTAAAAGTTAAATTAAATGTTTAAAATTAAAGTTTACATTTTTTGACGTTCTTCACCCCTGAAAACATAAGCAATC
>JAOUZG010007907.1:0-21712 GCA_026289955.1 Argiope argentata | reverse complement strand
ACTTCTATATGAAGAAATAAACATTAAAAATGTAATTCTTGAGAAGTTAAGAAAAAGAAATGCTAACTTGGATGATGAATTATTTCATCCTCATAAATATAAACCGTATGCAATTATTTTAAGCATGTGACGTCAACTGAATTTTTTTCGGGGAATCCAGGTTTATTTCTTTAATTTAGAATCCTAAATTTATTTTATTGATCTGATTACAACATTATTGAAATTTAGTTGAAACCGAAGTGAAATACTTGTAAAAAATTACTTCTCAGCTTAATGACTTTTTTAAAGGATCAACAAAAGTTTCTACATGAAAATAAACATTTTTTCCTTATAAAAAGGCTAATAAATTTATTTGCTCAAAATGTCATTATGCAAATTATCAATTTTTCATTACGCAAATTATCAATTTTTCACTATGCAAATTATCAATTTTTGTCATTATGCAAATTGTCAAAATCTCTTAGAAATAATGGATCAATCTGTGTCACTTTTGATGAATTTTTTTGGAATCTAATGAAATCAAAGAAAATAAATCAAAGTAAATAAATGGAAATAAAATCAAAGAAATGCAGTGTTTGCTGTTATCTGAGGTTTGCTTTACATATGGTCTTCAGCGGATTGAGATTTAGAAGGAGTTTGAAGAAAACAAAATAAATTATATTTTGTTATTATTATTATAATGGCACTTGCTAAGAACAAACTTCGCTGAGGCATCAGCGTGCTTTAAGCCGAAAGGAGTGTCTATTGTTTTAAAGTAGCGAAAACGAGTGTCAAGAGTACAATTCAGCTACACACTCATCACAGTCGCTTACACGTCCCTTTTTTACAGAGATGCGCATTCATACACCTTACTGTCAGATCCCAGAAGTAGAAACCTGCTTGATCCGGGACTCGAACCCGGAACTTCCAGCTGTCGCCCAACAATAGACGCGCTACCCCAATGCCAGGACGCCGGCGAATTAATTATAATTTAAGCACTACTGTGAATTTTGGAAAATTTTTGAAACATTTATATAAAAAGGGAAATTGGATTGAATTATGGAAAAAATCTCCATTTCAGTAATGAAGAAATTCTGAGATACTAATTAATTAGTTATATTAATTAATTCAATTAATAAATTTTTCGTTCCAAATAAACCAGTCTTGTTGAGTATTTTCCGTCGTCACCTGTTTTGTGAAGACTCGATATTAAGTAATTAAGTTCCAGATAAGTATAATTTTTTTTTCGAATAATGGCTAAGATAATTTTTGTAAAATACATTTATATTCAAGGATTTTTCTGTTTCCATTAAGGTTTTATTGTGAAAAATTTAAAACACCCAGTGAATTAGTTATAAAATGGAATCACTTTAAATCTGGATTGATTTTCTTCGTTGAATAATTTTGTACCATTCATCTTGTCATTCAAAATATTTTCTTGTCATTCATCTTGTCATTCTTAAAAAAGAAAATAACCATTATGAAATGGGTATCAGAAAAAAAAAACTTTAAAAATTACGATTTTCTTTTCATCTAAGAGTGAATACTTATTGAATGATGAAAAAATAATGCCTGTTGAACTTATGATGGTCTTAACAGATGCGCTTCCATTTTACCATTAAAAAAACACTTTAAAGGTTAACCAGAAAGTTTTGGGATTAAATAATCATAAATAACATCGAAAGAATGCTAATATATTTTCTGAAAAGCTTCATTCAAGAAAATAAATGGCCTCTTTATATGACGAAAGCTTTTGAATTGCCATACCCTCATCATTTTCAGGTTTGAAGGAAAGTTGTTGAAAGGGAAAAAATTCGTCAGCTGCAACTTCAGACAGTTTTCATATCCCCCCCCCTCGATTCCCATCGTTTCGACAGCTCATCGTTGGGTCTGAAGGTCAAATGAAGCCATAACCACCGTAGAGCCAGACAGCAGACATTTGGCAGACGGCCTCTTTCTTTCTTTCTTTCTTTTTTTTTTTTTCTCTCTCTCAGAATCTTTCCTTTCTTTTCTTTTTCTTTCTTTTTTTCTTTTTCTTTTCTTTCTTTCTTTTTTTGAATAATTAAACAATTCCTTTCATATAAATAAACTGGAAGAATGATTTAAAGCTGCTTTGTCATTTATTAAATTATCAGACAGTACCTTTTGTTTTTATTTAAGGGCATATTTTCCCCTCTGAATTCTCAATAATCATTTAAACATTCTTTAAGATTCCCCATTTGTTTGGTTTCGTTCATTAATTTTGGCATTAATTATTGTTGATTGGTGCTGAGCCCTCTTGGGATATTGTTACAAACCAAAAATTGGGATTTTTTTTTTTCATAACACATATTAACATTCTATATTTTCTAACATTATTTAACGTTCTATATTAGCAGATAAAATCCTATATAGATAAAAAATAATAATAAAATTTGGGTTTTCCTCTGATGCAGCTTGAATCATCGAATTTGGTTAAGTTTAGTTTTTACAACTCCTTTCTAAATCAGGACACAACGATAAAGTTGTTAACAAAAACCAGTATGTATTCGGAGCGTCAATTCTAAACTAGAGGTAGAAAAGGAAGAAATGAAAAATCTATAAGTAGGTAAACAAAATAATATGAAAACTAAAGTAGAAAATTAAAAGAAAATGAAATCAGAAAAATGAAACATTTTGGTATTAAAAAATTCCAATAATCCTGAAGAAAATTCGTAAATAAAATAATTTATCAAAGCCTTTACTATTTTTTTCAGGGGATATTTATATTCTTTGTATGACGAGAAATGACTACACTCTTTGTATGACGAAAAAGTTAAATTCCTCAAGGGCAGACTTTAGAAAAATTAAATCTAATTCATTTCTTTCATTATGAACAAATTAAGTGGGAACTTAGGCAATTAAGATCAATTACATTTTTTCACTCGGATTATATAGTCTAAAACAAATCCGGGTTAATCTAGGTCGTCTGATCTTTAAATAAGCTGAATTAAAGCTGAGAATTTCAAATTAATATTTTCATCTAATTGTAGTAAAAATCGAGACAATATTTTTTAATATGAGTTATAAATAAAATTCAGCACAATATTTGACAGTTACTTCAAATCCTGTATAATTCTTCTCGACCAAACCGTGGAACGATGAGTTAATCCTCCCAATCCGAGAATTAATTGAACAGATGTGGGATGTCACATGACTGGTAAAGAAATAGAGTTGTCAACAAAACAGAAAATGCAACTCTTTATCTAGAACATTGCATCTGCACAAAACTGGTATGAATGGAAATGGCTTAAAGGAACAGATTCTTTTCGATAGATAAACTAATTAATCGAGTTAATTAACTTATTTAATCAATTAGTGTCGCTAAATTTTCTCATAACATTGAAGAATTTTTTTACGCTCAATCGATTGCTTGTCATAAAATAAGTCTCAAGATTTTTTTTTTTCATATGCTTTGATGAAATTTTCCCCGAGAGCTATAAGGTATTTAAAAAGGATTTATTCTATGTTAAATGAAACATGAACATTTCGGCGATATCTCAGAAACTATAATGTATTTCCTAAATTGAAAGTTTTCATTTAAAGAATATAATTTTCCTTCCAAAATGTATGAAAAAGATTTATATTTCTAAGAAGTTTGTAAACATGTCTCTGAGAAAAAAGTAAACAAAATAATAATAAACAGAATCGTAACAGTAAAATATTTTAATGAGAGAAAAGCTGAGATGCTAAAACATTGGAACCCTAAAAATTATCTGCATATCTGTAATAGTTTTTAAAATATTTACAAAAATAAATAAAAATAAATAAATAAGTAAAATGAAAATAAATAAAATAATTAAAAATAATAACATGAAAAATAATAATTAAATAAATAAAATAAACTAAAAAAATTAAAAAAATTAAAATAAATAAATAAAATAAAATAAATAAATAAAAACCTACAAAATTTCACTGTCCAGTGGTGACACCTTGGGACACCTACTTGGTAAGGGCCTATATATTACTTCCAATTGTTTTTATCGATATGCTCGCCACGACATGAGATTAAAAATTGCGTCTAAAAATCACTATTGGATAATTATTTTTAGATCAGATGATTTTAATATAAAGCGCAATTTCTTTTCTAATCTAAACATAAATATATAAAATCAATTGAAATGAAAGATGTAGAATATTTAGTAGAATTTCTTATTAGATGAAAGAATAATTATGTAGCCAGATTGCGATATTTTCAAACCACTTATATGTTATCATCTTTCACTCTAAGAAAATAATATAAATGACTAGTTTAGCAAATAATATATGCGTATGAATTTTAAAGAAACATTTAAACATAAAACGTATAATTGAAATTCCTTGGATTTCATTTGATCTAAAATTTTCAAACAAGGTCAGTAAGCACTGCATTAATTATTAATGAAAGCCAAGAATAGAAACAAATTTTAGCTTTTCATGCTGGAAATTACTTTTTCATCAAGGCATTAAGAATGAATTCATTTTTATATTTATTTAACAATAATCTATTGTTTGAAATCATTGTCTTATCTGTTCTTCGTATATGTTTTCATAAATAATTCTGAATCCTATCCAAATTAAGATGACGTAATCTAAAGAAAGTTCAATAATTAAATCTAAAATAAATAGTGATCAACCAATTACCGTTAGAACTACAGTGAAAAAAATGCATCTCCAGAACAATAAGAGATTGTGATTTGGAATGAACCACAGTTGCGGATAGTTTCATTTTAGAAATCTGTAATTCTGGTACTAGATGTGGTATCCTAAAAATAGCTAATATATTAACGGTTATATGATTAATATATAACGTCTATATGATTACTCCCTCGTGACGCGAATGTGGACTTCTTTCCTTTCAAATGTATTCACATTTGTTCTTCCCGACAGTGATTCAACCATCTATTGTTATTGAATATGTCGTTTTATATTCTTAAAATGAATATTTTATTTATTAATGTTAATTTATTTACGTGTGATTAGCAATTGCAATATCCAAATCATTCTCATTCGAACCAGGCAATAAATTAACGCTTCTTATCACATTACCTTATTAAACAAAAATAAGTAAAATTAAATTAAAAAAGCAAATAATTTATAAATCTTTAACCCAAACTTATATTTGGAAACTCCAGTGATATATACGTAGATCATTTTTTATATTATCTAATTAATTGCATTCTCGCGTTTCTTTCAAAATTTTCTGTAGTCTGTTGTTGGCTTCGAAATTAAAGCTGCAATATAGCAAAATTTATATGCAAATTAATTGTCTTTTGCTACTTTTTCATACTGAAATTATTTTCATGGGTGAATACATGTTACGTCTGTATTGTAGATGGCTAATCGAATATGTTCGAAAAGTCAATTGACGTTTTAATTACTTTATAGTAACAAAAATATGATTGAAGTAGATATTAGTTTATTGGAACAAAAATTTGACTCACGTCTATAGTTTTGAGTGTAAAACCAGCATGCCAAATTTCACATATCTAGCTTGTGATATCTCTGATCAATCTCTTTTGAATACTCAGAAATTGAAAGAATATCAAGCAATCTACCGTTTGACAAAAATGGATTAAAATTTGATACAGAATTCCAATTTTTTTTCTTCTAAACTTCAGAATAGTCTAAAACAAGAAGTTTCAGTAAATTTACGATGCAAAATTATTCAGCCTTTGTAATGTTTTGATTTATACACTTCGCATTCTTTTGGATACAATGTATACACACTCACAAACACAAATACATAGTTGAAATGTAAGCTGATGTTAGTTTTCATTATTGAATTTGCATTCCAATGAAATTTTTAAAAAAATCCTTCAGGAAGATTTAAATGTCATGCCATTTTTGGAAAATGAATACATTTTGAAATGAATGAATTTTCCACTAATATTTTTTTCCTTTTGTTTTGTTATTATACAGTTGTTTACCATATACTTATACATTGAACACACACACACACACACACACACACACACACACACACACACACAGCATTATGTAAACCATTTAATGTAAAGCATTTAAATTATTTGTTGAAAGCAGATAGCAGAGTCGTAAAAGAAATCATGGAGTTAAGTTTTTAAGTTCGTTTAAATTTCATCACGGGAAGCAGACTTTATTTACAAACCAAAGCGACGAGCACAACACAGAACAAAACAAAATATAAAGACGTAAAAGCTGATGAATCTATTATTTCTGTGCATATATACTGTTAAGACAGTTCGTGCAAGGGAATTATAGGGATCTTTTAATGGAATTTGCTAAGCTGGCTAATTTCTGTCCCTACACCTGGAGTGTGGGAAAGTAGCCGGCGTTTAGTTCATTCAGCAATTTTACAAAGCTTCTGTTGAATTAATTAACTAGATTAAGTGGAATGGATCATGAAATAAGAGAATATTTTAGAATGAAGTTACTATGGCTAACTTAAATTGAAAATTAAGAAATTAATTTGAATTTACATTGAAAGTTTAAAATATTATTACAATTACCCCCCCCCGCAAGACGTGGAAGTGTGTCTAGGCCCTCGTCACACAACCATACCTTACAGTGGTGTCCAAATGAGAAATTCAACTTTAAAAGAGTACTACAAAGGATACCTAGGTTTAAATTAATGTAAATAAAGATATCCAAGTTTCCCTTATATTTACATTTATAAAAGGTCACTTGGAACAAGATTATTTACAATATTAAAAAAATAATGTGATTATGAAAAAAATACTCAATAACATAAAAAATAATATTGAAATGTGTAATATACAAATGATTTGTTTGTAGAAACTCATTTGATAGTCTCCATTTGGTGAGGAATGTCTCTACAGAATGCTTGCATATAGTGTTCTTTAATAGCAATAGGCTCACCAGAATCATCAAATTAAGTGTAGAATATTTTAATAATAAATTTTATTAATAAAATTATAATATATCATCATAGCTTTGATTTTGTATTAAACACTTGAATATGAAAATAATAAATATGAGAGTCAAAATATTCTTATCATAAATGCTAGTACTCAAACAAATAGTATAAAAAGATGCAATTTGAAAAGGAGAAAAATATTTAACCCACTTCTTAGTCAATTAATGATGACTGGTTAAACCTTGTCCACTAAATTCTAGTAGTGGATGAAACTTTATGACCTAAAATTTACTACACCAAGAAGAGAATTGTAATTCTTATTCTCTTTCAAATACCCATCCAAGAAAAATTGTTTCAAAAGTGGAAAACAAAAATTCAGAATAAAAATAGAAAGAGGTAGAAATGAATTGTGAGGTTGACCCTATAGTCATATCTCAATAAGATTTCGGTATTTGAATTTGTGTTGTGATGGCACTTATAGCATCATCTTGTGTGTGTGTGAGGGGACATGACTAACTTTTACGAGCAGAGACATTGGGTCAACTTAAGTTGGGGTTTATGTGGAAAAAAACAAGGAAAATAAAGATTTTTTTTTAATTTTAAATTAAATTATTATTAATGACTTAATTTTAGTTTTTCTGGGGGGTAATAGGTTCTTAATTTTGACACATGAACAATATCAGTAGGTTTATTTGTTAATGCATTTGGTTTAGTTATTTCATAATTTACATCAGAAATTTTGGTTACTATTTCATATGGGTCTGAAAATACTGGAGATAATTTTCTACGATTTGGATAGTTAAATTCCTCATATATTACAATATCGCCAGGTTTGAATGAAGAATTTATAAATTTTTCATCATTCCTTATTTTATTTTTATCATGATATTCTAAAGTATTACTTTTAGCTAATTTTCTAGCTTCTTCTACTGATGGATAGAATTGATTTAAGCAGTGGCGGATTTGGTGTTTCAGATGTCCGAGGCGCAATTCAATTTGAGGCCCCCCTCTCCTCCAGTAATATTTATAGTATGCACTCTTTATATATATATTTCACTCTGTTAAGCTCTGCATCTGATTTTTTTTTTTGTGTGTTAAAAAAAGGAGGGCGAGAATTAGGTACATAAAATTAAAAATTAAAATCAATTTTTCCATACTATGGACAGTATTTAAAATAATGATAAAGTTTAGGGTGTGTTTTTAAAAAATGCGCTATTTTGTACCATAGTTATGCAATATTTTTCAAAGATACATGCCTGAAACTTCATTATATACCAAATCATTTACTATAGATTGGAGCTAATTTTCTCTTTTGCTATTAAAAGTTCGGTTTTGTTTTAAAACGTTATCAAAGTTGCGAATTTTAATGAATTTACTTTTTTCCCACTTTCTGAACAGTCATTTTCTTACTAATTCCAACTGATTAAACCGTTCTAATAAACAAACAATGCCTTTTATTGAAAAACTGAGCTAACGGGTAGATTAATTTGCATTTAATTATTTAATTTTGTTTCAAATTAAGTTTCTTAAAAAATAAAAATAATAAAAAGGAATTTAATAAAGAAAAGAAAAATACATCAACTAATATTGATACTATTATTTGTTAAACATTTGAAATATATTGAACTATAAAATTAACACTGGCAGTTTCTTCTTTTTGTATATTAAAAACAAATTAAATAGGAACCTTTAGTTTTAGCAAATTTATCAATTAGAGTTTCATACTCTAACAAATTGACTGCATCATTTTCGATGAACATCATGAACATGTAACTTAAATTTAATTGTGATAAAGAGTTCCTTAAATAGTTTTTTACTCTTTTAAGCACCGAAAATGAGCGTTCACCATTTGCATTACAAATGGAAATAGTTAAAAATATTTTTAGAATTGTCTCTACAATAGGAAATGTAAACTGCAGTCCTCCGATTATTAATCTGTACATATCAATAGGATTTGTAATTTTTTCTTCTTTTATGAGGGCAATAAAATGTTCATCTTTAAAATTTCTAGTCTCAATATCATTTTCATATTTTGCGCATATGTTATCCACGCAGTCATTAAATTTGACATCGGACATATTAAAATAAAAAAAAATTCCAAAATCCAATAAAACCTCACTGTAAATCGCACTACTTCGCGATAGATCTGCAGTTAATACATCACGCATGGTACAAAGACGGCTATATTTATGTACTGTTTTAGTCTTGATTACAGTTCACTGTATTTCCCTGCCATATTTGCCGCGTTATCGTAAATTTGGCCTCTACAATTTTTAATATCTATAGACAAATCTTTTAAAAACTCAAGAATTATTTTTTCTAAATATTCAGAATTAGGGTTTTGAGTAAAATCATTTTTATGTCCCCATTTTTGCTAACAAATCTCAAAATATAAGTAAGTTGGTCTACCTGGGATATATTCGGAGTAGAGTCCACAATTGCTTCTTGAAGTTCAGCTAGTAGATGTTTCTTAATTTCATCACCCATTAAACTTATGAATTCGTCACATATCGTGTGAGATAAATAATCGACATTTCCACTCCTTGGATTGCTAAATTTTTCCAAATGCAATTTTAGAAAACTGTCAACTTCTGGCAAATAATCAATGCAACACAAGAAATTTCCTTTTCGATTGGAAGTTGTATCTTCTCTGTGGCCACGAAATGTTTACCACAGTCAGAATCAGCTATTTTGTTTTGTTTCTTAAAATTACAAATCGTTGATTCTTGTGTTCCATTCTTAGATCGCTCATTAATTTCTTCGAATTCTGCTTCGGCTAGCTCATTGGTTTTTTCTTATGCATATTCTGTTTTAATTTGTTTGTCTGTCTTTTAAGGCCTGCATTTTATTTCATTTCGCTCACCAATTTTTTCGAATTCATTTTCAACTTCAGCTTGCTCAGGGATTTTTTCTTGTGCACATTTTATTTCAGTACACTCATCAACCGTTTCAAATTCACATTGTATTTCAACTTGCTCATTAATTTGTTTCAATTCATATTCCACTTCTGCTTGCTCATCGTTTTTTATTTTCATGTGCGTATTCAATTTCAATTTACTCATTGGTTCTTTTAGGTACACATACACTATCAGGTTGCTCAGCTGCTCTTTCTGGCTTGTTTTCCATTTTAGCTTGTTTTTCAAACGTTATAATGAATTTATTGAGTGAATTTTGATATCGTTCAACATATTCTTCTTTTACTTTTTGCCTTTTGCGTTTCGAAGCACCCGATTCAAACTTTCTTTTTGCTGGCATGGCTAATACCTTTTTTTTAAAAAAATTAGTCGCATAAAAAATATTAGCTGGACTTAATACCCGTTCCTCTGCGACGATAGCAAACCTCCGAGGAGGGGAAAGGTCATGTGGTACCAAGGGGGGGGGACCAAAAGAGGGTCGAAGAGGATGTGAACGAGACAGAAGAGACTTGATTCATTTTCCTGTTTTTTTTTATTATTTTAATCCTTTCATGTAAATAATATGATAATCTAGAATTTGGTTGTTTCCTGTAATCATTTCTACACCGGATATATAAATATTTCAATCGGGATGATTGTGTAGAAATGATTACAGGAAACAATAAATGCATATTTTATAATACAGATTATTATTTTAGACCTAAATTTTGAGGCCCCTTAATTTAAGAGGCTCGAGGCCCGAGGCGCGCGCCTCATGCGCCTGTTCGAAAATCCGCCACTGGATTTAAGTTAAGAGAATTAAGGGAGGAGGATAAGATAAAGTGCCAAATAACAAATATGCAGGAGGAAATTTTGTAACAGAATTGGGTGTTAAATTATACTCATTCATTACTAGTTCTAAATATCTAGTCTAAGGAATTTTAGTTGGTAAAGAATTGATCTTACACTCAAATTTATTTACTATTGATTGGTTAACTCTCTCACATTTTTTCATTAGTTTGTGGATGATGTGAAGAGGTTAATAGATGCCTGACACTATAATTTCTGAAGAAATGTTAGAATTTAAATGAGATAAAAATACCATTTCCATCTGTTAATAGTTTGGATGGTACCTGATTTTGAAAAACTTGTTTTAATATATTGATATAAGTTTCAGAAGTTTCATTTTTGGAAGGAAAAGCCCAAATATATCTAGTTGCAGGATCAATTAATATATGAAGAAGCTCTTAATAATTAAATCCACCAGCAGTATCGACAGAAAGACATTCAAAAGGGCAATCTGTGGGCGGCCCAGCCTGTAAAAGGCCAAATCTTTTTTGCCTTTTCTTTTTATTTATTTGGCACACATCACAATGTTCAACAAAATATGCAATATCTTGAGTAATATGGGACCAATAATACTGAGGAGTAATTAAATTTATCATTTTTTGAGTGCCTGGATGCCCAAATTGTTCATGAGCATTTTGCAAAACTTTTCTCCTAAGAGAAAAAGGCACGATTATTTTAAACATTTTTTTAACTACAAGCACATCATTAATATTTGTATATTTAGTATAATCTAAATTGTCTGAATTTTGATGGTGTTTTATCTCATCCAATTCCAATAAATATACAGAATGTTGGAGATATTGAGCTGTAGGGTGCCTTGATTGCATATCAGCTTCAATATTAGCTGTTTCTTTTAAATATTTAACTTCATAATCAAACATGCTTAGTTTTAAAGACCAACCAAATAAATGTTCCTTTAAATTTTTAACATTCTTAAGCCAAACAAGAGCAGCATGATCAGTATGAATTATTTTTCTCATGTAAATATTAATAAAATTTATCAAGAGCATCTACTATAGCCAAATATTCCATCTCAGTTATACAATAATTTTTTTTCATAAGAACGTAAAGTTCTTGAATGATAAGATACAGGATGTTACTTACCAGAACAGCTCCAACGGCTTCCTGATATGCAACACAAAAAACTGTCAGAAGTAAATTAAGGTTATATAGTTGTAACACTGGTTTAGTTATCAATTTATTTTTTAACATTTCAAAAACATCTTGACAGTTTTCTGTCCATTTCCATGGTATATTTTTCTTAAGAAGATTATTTAAGGGTTCTCTAATTTTTGCATAAGAATCAATAAACTTATTATAAACATTTACAGAGCCAAGAAAACCTTGAAGTTGTTTAACATTTTTTGGAGGTTGTAATTTTTTAATACTTTCAATGTTATGATTATCAGAAGAAATGCATCCTTCTTTGACTTCACACCCTAAGAAATTAATTTTATCTTGATCAAATACACATTTAGAAAATTTTAATTTAATATTTTCTTTTATACACAAATGAAAAATCTGTTTAAAATGATCTTAATGTTCCTTTAGTGAATTAGAGAAAACTACTATGTCGTCAAAATAGTGGCATGCAAAATTTGAAAATTTATGTTTAATTAAAATTCTGCGAATAGTTCTATTGAGTATTGCAGGTGCATTTTTAAAGCCAAAAGGCAGGAATTGAAATTCGTATAAACCTTCAGTAGTTACAAATGCCAGTTTATGTTTATCCTGTTTTTGTAAGGGTATGTACCAATATCTAGATGAAAGATTCAAAGTTGAAAAAACTTTAGCATTACTTAGTTTATCTAATAAAGTATCTATTCTAGGTAGAAGCTCTGCCTTAGATTTACAAAGATAATTAATTTTACGATAATCAATATCAAGACGACATTTTTTATTTTCATCTTTTTTATATGCTAATTTTACAGGGGTGGAATAATTACTAGTAGATTCTTTTATTAAACCAGCAGCTAACAAATTTTTAATTCGCTTATTTATTTCAATTTCATCGGCAGTAGAGGTTCTATAAGCCCTCTGTGAAACAGGTAAATCAGACGTTAAATATAATTTAGTGGGTTCCATTCTTATTCTTCCAACATCATATTTATTTTTTGAAAGCACATGAGAATATTCTGACATCAGAGATAAAACAGGTTCAGATAATTTATTTACAGTCAGAGGTGAAAAATTTCCTCTGAGGTATTTACTACCTAGATCTTATTAACACCAGTGTTGATATTTTCAACCATATGTAAAGGCATGTAAATATTATTAGTATGCAAATTGGTCATAATTTTTCCATTTTGAAATGACTTATTTTTATAATTAACTTATAAAAACTACAATCTGGAGGTCCTAAAATGATGTATGGTAAAGTATAATTCATATTATATAATTTGATCTTTTTATTTATTTGGCTAATTTTTAAATAAATATCACAAATTTGGGTTAATTGGAACATTCCATGAGCTTGTTTTACTCTAATAGGGTTTACATTTTTCTTGTTAAGTTTATTCACAATGTTTGCAGATATAATTGAAAGAGTGGATCATATGTCAATAAAAATATTTACATTAGTCTGGGGGTTATAAACATTGTCCAAGTTTGCTAGATTTGGTAAAGTTGACAGGTGTTCAGACATTAATAATTGTCATTGTGCAGGGACAGGGGCCTCATTAGAGAAATTGTGTCCCTTTTCAGGAACCAAGAGGAATTTCTGTGCACAGGGAAGTCAAATTAGCTGTTATTGGAACACTGGTCACAAATTGGGGTCGTTGAAAAGGACATTCTTGTGTCCAATGATAAGCATTTGGAATTCCTTTTTGAGAACAAATTCGACATGGAGAAGAAGGCGGTAATCTCTTTTGGAAATGCAAATTATGACTATGGGTATGGAAGTTATTTAAATGTGGCCTTCCTGAAATTTGATAATCTGGTCTAAAATAATTTTGTGCCCCAGGTAGAATGGAGTTTTGGTTTTTATAATCAAAATTATGCCTAGGTTTGACAAATGCTGATTGTCTTGCGCTTATTCTGGTTTCCATACTCCTGTCTGGGTTGAGTTCTGAGGATTGTTTCATTCTTAATAATTTAGTTGCTATTGTCACCCATTATGTAGGGGTTAAAAGGGGTTTTATGCTTGTTAGTTGTTTTAATTGAGTTGGCAAACCATCAGTTAAACTTCCCTTAAGCAGTTGTGGATTAAGACCCAACTGTGTACCACAATTTAATTTCTTATGAAAACAATAATTTAATTTGTCATTTTTTGAGTCAAATTTAAGCTGGGAAAAGTTCGAAAAATTAACAATTGCTCAATTAGTATACAGCATAAATGATCAAACTTATCTATATTTAAGCAGTTGTTTATGTAATGAGTTAAAGCTGACCCTTTCAGAAATCTGGCAATATTTTTAATTTTCCTAAAATTCCTTTTTATTATTTTCTTGGCAAATATTATAATAATATCCTAACCATAAATCCATTTTCAGGATCAAAAGGGATTATGGAAGGTTCTTGAGCCATTTCCTCATTTACTGTTTTATCAATATATTATCTGAATTTTGACTCGGAAGATCAGACACATTTGTTTTCTCTGTGTCAGTCATTTTACCAGATCTAAGTAACATTAAGCATTAAAACATATTTTCAAATAAAAACACCACACATTTATGCATAAAATTTGTTTAAAAAATAGATTTCAATCAGACTAAAAAAATTCAATTGCTTAAATAATGCTATAAAAACATAATTTGTAATAATAACCAAATTTTAATATGAAAAATCAAAAAGAAAAACACAATATGAATCTTGATTTTCAATTGAAATAGTTGATGAAGGCTTTTCTTAACACATATTAATCACTTGATGAAGAATCACTTAAGGCACTTAATGGAATTAATGGAATTTGCTAAGTTGGCTAATTTTTGTAGCTTTACTTGGAATGTGGGAAAGTAACCGATGTTTAGCTGATTCAGAAATTTTACAAAGCTTCTGCTGAATGAATTAAATAGAACAAGTGGAATGTATCAGGAAATAAGAGAATATTTTAGAATGAAGTTACTATGGCTAACTTAAATTGAAAATTAAGAAATTAATTTGAATTTAAATTGAGAGTTTAAAATATTATTACATATATAATGAATATATATATTAAAATCTAAACTAACCCTAAATAATTTTTATCTTAATTCAGCCTACATTAACATCAATCTAACTTCAATTCTTCTCTTACTTTCTGATCCAATTTCTTTTTTTTAATTAATTAATTCAACACGATTTCTAAAATTGCTGAAGTCGAAAAATTCCTACACTCAAAGTGAAGAGAGTAAAAACTGCCAAACTAAACAAATTCTTTTAAAATATACCTAAATTTTCATGACCTTTTCATTAATATAGAAATGATTTTCAATAAGGATATTAGGTAAATAAAAAGGCAAAGAATTATATTTGTGAAAATATTATATAAATCTAAATAGTCATCAACAGAAAATTATTATTAATAATAAAATGTGCAATATAATGTGCAAAATTTTCTGCAGAAACTCAACTGAAAACTCAACTCTGCAGAAACTCAACTTCGATGAGGAATGTCTCTAAAGAATTCTTGCTCACATTGTCCTTTAATTATAGAACGTTCACCAAAATTATCAAATTGGATGTGAAATAATGTTATTATAAATTGAACTTATATTATAATAAATATAAATATGGTTCTGATTTTATATGAAACTTTTAAATATGAAAATAATGAATATGATATTTAAAATACTCTTATTATAAACATTAATACTCAAACAAATGTCATAAAAATGTGTAATTTTAAAATAAAAAAAACTTTAATCTGCTAGTTAGCCAATTAATGGTGATTAATTAAACCTTGTACACTAATTTCTAGAAATAGGTGAAACAATGGTATGAAAATTAGGACTTCAATTTAGAATTGAAATTAGATTTTAAAATATTGTTACACACACACACATATTGGAAGTGACTTACAAAATGTGTGCCGAAAGTGAATGTAAAGTTCTGATTTTGTTTCAAATTTTCTATTTTTTTCCAGTGGAATTCTTAATCAAAACTAGTTTTAAAAATTTCAAAGCAGTAATTTAAGCAAAAATGAAAATAATAATACGAAGAATGTTTTAAAACAATATGAATAAATTCGTTCGGATGGTGAAATTGAAACAAAAGATAAATAAGAATCGTTTGGTTAAGATAAACATTAAAAGTTAAATTTAATTGTATGTTAGTTTGTTTAAAAATGGCAATAAAGCGCCAAATCTTATGGTCTCAAATCCGCGTGACAGAATTGCAACCCAATAATTGCAGAACGCAGTTCCTCCCCGTAAAGTCAACAGTCAGCATAATCATCCGTTAAATCCCGCCTTTTCGCTGCAAAATTCGGCCAATGAAATGTTCCTTCCGTACTAAAACGCCTCCTCTCCAGCGATCGCTTCACTAATTGGCTAGCTTCTGCATCTAATGACTGAGCGTCTCCTGTAATAGCGTCTTTGCGCCATCTACAGATCAAAATGGGAACCAGTACTGACATTTTGCCCTCGGTACCATTATAAATAATTCAAGACAAATTGACCTAAAATTTAGTCTGAAAAAATATAGAGATTGGAAATGTGTTCTAAAATATCAATAAAAAATTAAAATAAATCAAATTGCTTAGTTACATTTCATAATTTTAAAAAGGTTTTTTTTTTTTTTTTTGAAAAGCTTTTAAAAATTATGGTGCCAAATTCACTTTTTTTTTTCTGAAACATACTTATTATTATTATCAAAATTAACGACAAAATGTTGCATTTCATCCAGGAAAGCTGGATTGTATTCCAAAACCAGAATGGTTCTTATTGATAGTTAATATTTGTTCAATTTATTACCTGTATCAATGATAATATAAAATTGCATTGGCTAATAATAAAGAAAAGCATTTCGATAAAAGTATTGTAATGGTAAATTGTTCATTATGTCCACTTCCAGTGTATCGGTATTCCTTAATTTATAATAATAATAATAATCAGAAATTATGGCTGTGTAAAGCAGTTTCTATATTTTTAATTTTTGAACCTTGAATTTATTTATTTATATGAATTTTTCAAAAATATGCTTATGGATTTTTGCAAACACAGTCTTAAATTTAATATTATTATTTACGTAATTAAGCATTTCGGTACTTGTTTTAAATTGAGTAAATACAATTTTGACTTTAGAAGAGAGAAAAATTTGGTTTTTAATTTTTCAGCAGAATTTGTGTGATATAAAATATAATAATAAGGAAAGGTAAAAAATAATATTCAAATTTCAAAAAGAGCTTGAATTTCACTTAAAATTAATTAATTAAGCTTCCTATAATGATATAATTAAATTCAACATGAATTCAAAAAAATAAATAAATTTACTTTATTAAAAAATATATATTAATTGGAATAATATTTTTAAACACTGAAAATGTAATTGATGTAAGCCTATATTCATTATTTGAGCTGTCTAATATTAAGCTTGATAAATAATATTTCAAATTATATTATTGATTCAGTGCAATTACTTTTTCTCTATTGCAGTTAATCCTATCTAATCACTCTTTTAATATGCTAAAAAATGTCAAATTACTTTAGCTCTTCATTCTGCGATTGCTTTGAAAATGTAATAATGAATCTGAATTTCAACTAGCATTTATTGTCAGCAATCTTAGTAATTTTTACAAATATTTAAAATGCAATTCTAATCTTAGATAAGATAATATTCAAAATAATGATTATCTAAATAGTTATGAGAGATTTTGGTAAAAACATCTGAGCCTAATGCTAAACTTAATACCATCTTTAAAAATGCAGATCATTCAAATTTTATGATAAAAAAACATATTTTTAGAAATTATAATAAATGTAAGTTATTTAAGAAAAACCTTTCAATAACTTTAGAAATCGTATCAGCATCTCTCATATAACTTATGCAAGCATTTAATGCATCTACATTTCATTGTAATTGGCTTTGGATACAGTTTTATGGGGAGACAGCAATTTTTTTAAAATTTTAATATACTCATTTGCAATTTGGCATAGATTATTGCTGATATTATTTGATATATGATGGTGCAAGATTTAATTAAATAAGCTAAATTTTTCCACCCAATATTGAAGGGTAATCTGTAATTTTGGTGTAAAGTTAACTTATGAAACTTCCTGTTCTAGTCTCGTTGCTCTTCTTAATACTTGTATTTTCAAACATACTCTAAACTCCCAAGTAATAGGTGGGATATCAAATCAGAGAGGGGAAAAAGGGCTAATAGATTGAAGATTTCTATAAATGCTCATTTATTTCCGAACTCATGACACAAAAAACCTTTTTTAAACTCGCTCTTATTCATATTTTCTTACCATTCTAGATAGACCAGTTATTTTATAGTGCTTGTCATGCACTACAGTATATATTTTTAAAAAAATGGGATGTCAAGTTGAAATGTTAATATGGCTAATAAACTATATATGAGTTTATATGGGTCGGAAAAAAAGCCTCAATTTTCATAGAATGAGTCTGTTTCGAAAATGCAGTGTAAAAAAAATAATCTAGGCCAATAATGATAATAATAATTTAATTTGGTTCTCCCCCCACCCCCCTGGCGTTTTGAGATCTATCTTATTTCGAGGGACATTTCATATCATTTGCGCAAAGAATAATTTCAAATCTATGAAAGACGAATGTTGCTAATTCTGGATCAGATATGAACTTAATTCTTTTCATAAGTGAAAACTATTGCTCTTTCTATAACTACTCCTAAACATACAATTATTTTCACATGTTGATTTTTGGGTATTTTTGCCCTAACTATAAAAATATTTGTAAAATTTCAATATCTCAAACTCGTGACTTTTTTAAAAAATCTGAACAGCATTGGATTCGATTACCTAGATCTGCATGAGTTTAGGCACCAATTCTTCATCTATAGATAATCTATTCGAAATCTATGATTCGAATGATAATTAGAATTAGGAATTTTAATAATTCAGATCTGAAATGTTTATGACCATTTTTTTGGACTGTTTTGTTTGCTGTAGAGCTAAGATATTCATTGTGGTCACATATAGCCAGTGGTCCATAAATTTGACCCCCGAATTTAAAAAATTTGTCATCGGAAAAATAATTTCAAAAATAGAAACATTTGGCATAATTTAAGATGAACTTTGTATGAATATCTTAAATGCAGAAAGCATAAATGCAACCTGTACAGTTTTAATACCTACACCCATAGTAAATACATCTAACCTATAATAAATAACGATTTTATCGCAAAATGCAAACTTAAGTTTTACAAAATAATAATAATAATCATCCTTTTACTAAGAAGTATATTTTCAATTACTCTGTAGAGTTTCAGATATATTAAAACTCCTAAGAGGATTTTTTGCCTTGAACGGGTTGGAGATAGTTTGAATCGAAGGAGGTCTTAAATCCTGGAAATTCATTAGAATCTCGAAGTCGTTTCTTTCACGATTACGATATCATTTCCCTCATATTACAGATATTAATAAAATGTGTGTGTGTTTTTTAAATTTACCTTAGATGTTTCATTAATGCAATTTTAAGGGCCGGTGCTTTTTTCTTTTTCTTCCCACTTCATATAATAATTGGATAAATTGTTCAAACAGATAGAAATTTCTACTTTTTTTTTTGGTGTGAGGAGTCCAAATAATATTGTATTTTGGTTAGCATTTTAAAATTGCATCCCCCTTTCTCATAAAAATAATGCGTACAATTAATTCCGCACTTAAAAAAAGAGAAAAAGATATTACAGCAAGAAAGTAAAAACGAGAAGACTAAGAGAAAAAATTCTGTCACTTAATCGTGATTACACGAGGGCAGTTTGAAGCAAGAATCACTGTTTTACTCGAATAAAAATTTATTAGTAGTTAAACCTATCTAAATATAATTCACTTTTTTAAAGTTTGAAAATACTCTGAAAAAAAAAAGCAAAAATCGTTTGCTTGAAAACTTCTCTCAATGTGTTGATAAAACTGAGAAAGCATGGACTTTAAGATATTTCCTATAAAGTAGTTTATAAATCAAGAATTTCTAATTTTACTGGTTTAAAGTTTTAAAAAAACTAAATAAATAAAGTTTTATTAATAAATGCTTCTTTCAATACATTTTCAGTGAAATTTTTGGAAGTTATAAATTTACTCAAAATTTGCCCGAATTGAGTATTATTGTCCAAAAGGGCAATTTATGCAACACGTTCATTAAATAGAATTAAATAGAATGTCATTAAATAGAAACTTTAATAAGCCCATATATTTGTTTATTAATCACAGAAGCACTAGTGCTACTCAACCCTCATTTTATTATTTCATCTTCCATATAACTGCGAGTTCAAAAAACGTGGTCATAGGACTTTTAACAAAATTGTTTGATATAAAAATTTTAATATTTCGCCGATTGAGTTGAAATGCACTATCAAAGGTATTTCCATACTTTTTCAACTCGCCATCCTGTCTTTCTAATGATTGGTACAAGAAAAAGATAGGTTCTTTTGTTTCGTCTGTGCTTACCATCTCCGCCATTAGTTGCTCAAGTGCAGAAGCCTAATTGCTACAGGAACATTTACTTACATAGTAAATTAGAGTATGTAATTTTATTTATTTTGCTTCCTTCCTTTGTTGAAGTGATATATTTTGGGATATTCGGGATCCTGGTTTCTGTTTAACCTGGTAAAAACTACGAACCGCGTTTCTGGAGCATCCGCTGGAGAACATTCCTTCATTCCATCCCTTCTTAGTTTTATTTCCTTATGAGAATTTAATACCTGATTTAGAATGTGGTTGGTCTTATACTTGGTGTGATTAAAAATTAGAAGAAAAATCGTCCAGAGATTTCTCATTTATAATTGGGTAAGTTATAATTTTATTATTTACTTATCTGCGGTACTATGTACATTACTTTTTAAATATAATATATCTTATAACATTCTTAATAAATTATCTAACTTGAACATGTAGTTTCTATTAATCATTTTGTTAATGGAGCATTTTTGATTTGAGATACGTTAAGTAGCAAATGCCATACTTTTAAACAAAACAAAACTATAGGTTACTTTATCAAATACACTAAGTATGATAATTAAAATCTCTATCGATTTTGTAGAGTTTTTTCATGAAAAGATGGCTTTGATAACCCAAGAAAATAAATTCGTGAATTTTAAAATATTGAATATCCAATTTCAATGTTTTTAAAGCTATCATTAAATGTCATATAAAACAACTTCAGAATAACAATTCAATTATGAATGAATTATTTCTGAAATATTTTTTTAATTTCTAAACTATTTGTTTTTTAAAAAAATTATTGTGGAATAAAGAAGGTTAAGGTCAACAAAGATAGGTTAAGATTCAACTTTTAAATATGTATATTATTCTTACATAGCTTATTGTTTAGAAATTGTCAGCATTCATATATTCCTAAGGAAATACTCATTGATTCCAAATAAATACTACTGCTGTTCCAGTCTAGTTTCTCTACTACTGTTAAGCACATAATTTATATGACAGTCTTGAAATGATGTTTTTTAAACGTACAATACAGCTATTTAAATTTTTCAAACATAAATTATTAAAATTTTTGAAAAGTGCATTCATGTTTACACTTCATTTTAGCAATGGCTGAACAATTTGAAGATTTTAGGAAATTTAATTATTAAAACTTATGATTATTGTTTTGATACTGAGTTTTCTTTTCATTATAGATTCAAGATATTTTCTTCATTATTTTTTCACTTTACAGTTAATGATTTGTTTATTGAGTTGGGGCTCTTTGAAAATTAATTTTTTTCTCATAAATTTCTCTTTCGGGTATATTTATCACACTAAGTGGTACAATCACCTGCACCTTCTTTGAGGATTTTGTTTCCCTTAATTTAAATAATTATGTAACTTATCCATGCATATATTACTAAGATACACTTGTATACAATTATTTATATATATTATTAATGTCTTTTATGATATTTATTGCAAGTTTCCTTTTCAGTATAATTTAAGTGAGTGTTTCAAACTGGAAATTAAAAGTTTAATATATATAAGTTAAAATTTGCTTTTAATGTTTACTGAATCATTTACTTGTTGAAATTTAC
>JAOUZG010007899.1:0-12235 GCA_026289955.1 Argiope argentata | reverse complement strand
TTTATGAAGATCTCTTCTAACTGTTGGCACTGCGGTCACTTTTGCTTAATTTGTTCGCTTTTTAGACATTTCAATCCGCTTCAAGACCCGTCAGTCTCTTGAACTGAATTTCTCTTTCAACTCACTATTTTGCTTTGCTGAGCTTGTCTTGTAGCGCTGTGTGCATGCTGTCAGGACTTTATACCCCGTCACTCTAGAAAGGCCTAAAAGGTGAAATGTTTTGAACACAGTAACTCTACCTAGACGGGGTCTTACAATTTGGCCTCTGCAAATTCTGTGAGGTCCTACATTTTAAGGCTTTTCGAAAATTCCCAAGAATTATAGAACTTCAATAAGGCTAGCATTTACTACCAAAATATTTTATATTGCTTTTTATAGAAAAAACAAAACTGGTGGCCTTTATTATGTTATAATACTTCGCAATTTTGTAACTCGTTTATATAAGAATCACATTTTCATAACTACTTGTAGCTGGAACATTAGAACAGAAGTAAAAATTGCATAAAAAACAAGTTGATGTAGTTAAAAACGTAAAATGTTTGATTTCAAAGGAATAATTTTCACCGGGGAGTTTGAGAAAAGGGCTACAATATTAACTGTATATTTTCATAACCTGAAGCGATTGCTGTTATCGTACATCTGTCACATTTAGTCAGAAATTTACTTGCCTAAATTTTAGCTATTAAATCAAATATGTCTTGAATGACTGTTAAGTTTATTGCATTTTAAGTAAAGAAAAGTATTTTTAATAAAGCTAATAACGCGTTTGAAATACTCCCATGTTTTGGTACCCAGTTGATGATTTCAATGTGCCGCATCCTGTTTATTTATAACAATTACCTGTTTAAATTATTTAAATTAAATGTTTAATACTGAAATTGTATTCTAAGCTTTTTTATACGGTATAATAAATATTTGGGTATAAAAAGTTTTCGCCATTTTTAGTTTAGTTGACAATGCATAAATGAAATTATCTTCATCTACGTAGTGATATAAATTAATACGGTTTAAAATTTAAATTCTGGAAATCATAAATTATTCAATTTTTTTACAAAAATAAATAAATAAATAAAGGAAACGAGAGTGGCAGTATCGATGACCGAACACCCTTCACTGTTTATTTAGCCCTCATTACTTGCAGTGTGATTTGTATGACAGTTGTTATTTATAACGTATAAATAGCAAATTTCACACAAATCGCTATTTCTTCATATATAAAATTCTCCTGTGCGTCTGTATGTGACGGAACTCCTCCAAAACGGAAGGACCAGTTTTAAAGAATTTTTTTGTGTTTTCAATTGGATTCAAAATGGGTTTAGATTAACAAAATTTATTATTAGAATTGTAATTAATTAAAAATTGAGCGAAATTCAGACATTTCTTGGTGATAACTTCCCAAAATATTATCACACAAAAACTAATTTAATATCAAATTAAATGCCAAAAAATATATGTTTTTTAACATATTATTTTTTTTACTACAAGTAAAATTTGTCATCTATAATAAATTTTTAACCATATTTTTCAACAATTTATTTTGTGCTAAATTACAATTTAATCTGATCGAGATTAGCAGCAAATTATATTTTATAAGCGTGTTGGCATCAAATTGACAAAAATTCCTAGGAAAAAATAATTTTATTATTACTGCTAATAAAATCAAGAAAAAATGTAAAAATGTGTAAGATTTAATTAAATGCAGAATATCCATTCAAATCGGGTCCCAACGTCCAATTTGTAAATCTTCAGTAATAGGCATAAATACTGTTTAGTTCTAGAATTAAAATTTCTCTATAGAGACTGGCCTAGATTATTAAAATTTTGATTCTTTAGATGTTGTAATATTCAAAACTTGATAAATTGGCTAGATTTGACGGCAAAAGGTATAAAGATTTATTTAGAAGTTGAAGTGTCAAGAAAATTCGCCGAATATGATTTTTAAGGGTAAAATGACTTTATAATTTTTTATTATTTATTAACAGTATAACCCGACTTTATAATGTTGTCACTTCTTGTTTTATTGAAGTTTGATGGAGCCCAGATTAGGCGCTCTTAAGCAGTAGTACAGCGAAATAAACTGGAGCTGAGAGTGTCATATGATTCATTTACTTTTTTACTGACATATTGCAAGTTAGATTAAATAGAGCTATACTTATGGGGTATTTCATTTTAGAAACTATTCTAACCCTTTAGTTCTAAAGAACATTCGAATTCAGGTTCATACGAATGGTGGAAAAGCACAGACTCTCTTCCAAATGTAAGAAAACTTCCACCCTCCCCCCCTAAATAAAATAACAGAATGACAGCATGTGCTCTTAAATTATTGATATACAAAAGAAGACCCTGTTCAGGTGATGGTTATTAAGTAACTGAGTGCCGGAACATCATTTGAGAAGTCTTTGAGGAAGTCATTCTCCCTCATATCGAGCATACTTAACGAATAAAGCCCGTGCCTCGGACGGATATTTAATTAATTTTAATTAAAAAAGAGAAGAGAAATTTCACAGTGACATCTAAGTAACCTCAGTTTCTGGCAGGCAGAGGGGAAAAACGTACACTTAGCTTATATACACATTTTAGCCAGAAGCAGCTTAAATATTCCGAGTTATAACTAGAATTTACTAATTGTATAAATTTAGAAGTATCATCAAATCATTTTCTCGTTTGCTTGTGTGACAATAATGCAAACTCCTAATACGAAACATACTTATCATTTGATACAAGAATTCTGATTAAATTCTTTATGCATTGAATTTCTGAATTTATAAAATAAAAACATTACTTTCTTAAAAATTATAAATTCTTCTATTGGATCTAAAAAACAAATGCTGAATTGAAAATTGCAATTTTTCACCGATAAAATACCCCTGGAGAAGAAGGTGTAATCACACGATATTACAGTAGCATGAGTTTAATCATTCCTCAGTACTTCAACTTTGAATATGATGTTATATACAGTGCCAATACGCCTTACTTCAGATAAACGTACCCTATTTGAAGTTAAATTAAGCTTTTTTTTCTTTTTTGTTAATTATAAACGGATGGCAGTCAATACTTGATCTGGTTATCCTCTTTCCTAACTTCTGCACCATAGCGACAATATGATGTTGAACTTTTGAAAAGCAATCTGTCATTCTCCAAATTTTCATTTAAGATGAATCTTATACGGAATAGTTTATCAAACCTTTAATCCATTGGATCCAGAGCCGAACTACTGCAGGGGCAAAAAATGGCTTCATTTAAAAATCATCTTGGCTAAAGCGGCCTTCAACAGTATCTTTTATAGGTAATAGTTTTTGCCTGTAACAGCTATGATTACCGTGTTAGCTTGAGAATTTAAATTCGAAAGTTACAAAATTCTTGACTGCATATGTGGCGTAATTCAAAAATTAATAGTAAAAATTTACATTGAAAACTCACAATGTTGAAAGTTATAATTGACAGACATATCTACTCACACTCTATCTATATATTAAGCTACATTAACTAATTTCTCAGCTCAAATATTTTTTTAAAAAATCTTTCAGAATTATAAATATGACCAACATTCTGATACTAAATAATAATTAACAATAATCATAGAAAAACAGGAATGCATTTTCGAATTCTTTTTTCCTCAATACTTACAACTCGTATTATATTTCAAGAATTCGAGTCAAGCCAGCTGAAGGAAAATTGATCGATTATATGAGAACTCACTAATTTGATTTATGTAGTTCAACTTGTCTAAAATATGCAAATTTTGTTTGAAATTTTCTGGCTAGTGTCAAAATTTATTTTTTGATGAAAATGAGGATACTATTAATCAAATCATTAAAATTCCTAGTTGTTGTTATACTCAGGGGCAACTGCAACTATTTATCAAAAAAGCATTCCATTTTTACCAATACTACCCAATTTTTACCAATATTATTAGCTTTCACTACTTTAAAAATAGAATTTTGAAATAAACTCTAGAATATATCGCCCATTAACTCAAGAAATTCAGTGAGAGATCGGGATTAAATTGGACATTCTTTCTAAAAAAGAAAGCAAACTTTCGAACATTTTGAGTTAATTACAACTTCGAATGACTGAGTTAATATGCCTGCTAGAGTATGGACTGACAGATGGTTAAAACTTAAAGAAAATCGATTGCAAATTCGATAACACTAGACTTTAGCTGCTAAACCTATAAACCAAAGCTCATTTATCTAGTTATTTTTGGTTATTATTTCATTCGTAATTGAACATACAAAAATTATTCTAGAAGGATTCCATTGAAAAACTTATACGGAAATTTATAATTATGTACGTAGTTTTTATACCAAATTTAGGAAGCTAACCCAAAACGGTTTCATCTTTATATATACAACTAAATTCCAAAAGTGAATTATTCTTGATCAAAATCTGGAGAAATTGGTTGAGTTGCAAAAGAAAACTACATTTCTGACCATTCGCATTGTTTTCATGCGTCAAAGTTAAATCCAACCTTTAAAAAGCCAGAAGTATCAAAATTAAAAATTAATTTACTATTTTATTTAAGAAAAATAATTAATCTTTGAAAAACAAACTTACATTTACATTTTTTCAAAACTTGTCTTTATTTCGTATTAAACTGGTCCAAAAATTAAACCTTGGAATTTCCGATGAATTCATTTTTACTTAAAGAAAGCCAAAAAAAAAGGTTGCAGATTAAAAAAAAAATAACTACATTTTGGATTATTTGATTATTTATCAATTCATGGGGGAAAGAACGCAATTACTCTAAAAAGTTATAAAATGAGATGAAACAAATATAATTTATCTGAATCCTATTTATCCTAAAATATCAACTAATAAATAAATTAGATATTCGAAAGTCTACTTCCGGTAAATTTTAAAGTTAAATCCCACATGACTTCTTCAAGCAACAGCAAATACCGAGACGTTTCTTCAAAACACAATATAAACACGCGCAATATCGATCGTATTTAAACGCATTTTAAAGCTGCATGCCATCAATCATGTCCTAGGATAATATTACGGAGATTCTTTTCCTGGACAATTCCACTAAAATTCGATAACGAATCTAATTAAAGTCGTTTATTCCAAACACATTTAAAAACATGCTCAAGAATCTAGATCTAGAGCAATAGTTCCTAATTGAATCCTATTTAAAGAGGTTTGTAAGAAATAGCTGTCCACCACAATAATTATTACAGTCTTTAAGTAAAAAACAGTATACTACATAGGATATTAAAGAGGAGGGGATTCAGTTATGATATGTCATCGCCCAGTTGTGGACAAGATACTAATCTCTTTCAATCAGAATTGCAATCCGCTTATTTATAAAACTCATAGCTGAACATAGATTCAGTAGGAAAATTCACCCAATAATACAATAGAATAAATATTTTAATTAATAATTCAAGTATAACGTGATAGAACGAGTTTAGATCCTAAATTATAAACGTTACCAACGTATGAATAAAAGAGGAATAATCATAACACTCATCCAGGAAAATTCAAAAAAATCGCCCCTTTCCCGAAGCAATGCAGAAGCGGCATCAACACAGCAAATTCGCCCAAATTGTCACTAGATGTTTTGTTTCAATGCAACAATAGAGGAAACTATTAAATTGTAATTTATATTGGATAATCAAGTAAATATTCCCATCCAAATTTGCTTACAATACGATAGGTGTTATTATCGAGATACCTTACTTATGTAAAAAATTTACTCAATAGAATTTCTATCCAAAAATATAATGAAACCTTCTCTAACATTGTAAATAAAGCCCCTCAAAATAACCCTTTAACCTCCGCACACATTAAAAAATAGACAAAACGTGAACCATTCACGAATGATCTTACTCGTCAGAAGGCATGTCTTAAAATAGAAATTTTAACCATTCTTAGTTATAAAAATGGAGGACAGCCGAGTGTTGCTGGATTTAATATAAAAGCAGCTTCAAGTGCTTAGTGGAGATAATCTACAATTTCACTGTCAGAAGGCCAATGTTTAGCAAATAACGCAGAAGAAATTAGACTTTAATTAGACATATATCTTATTCAACAATTCTAAGAAAATTACGCACCAAGATATGGTTTCAAAGATATTCAAATTCGACTACTAACAATAATCCACCCGTAAGTGGAATGCAATAGATACTACTACTACTACTAATAATAATAATAATATTAATAAACCTTGAACCAACCTTTAATTCCATAGTATAAATTTATCAAGTTTTTCAACAAAACGCATGGTATTTTCAGGTTCGATAACTATAAAATAGCAGATTATATTATTCGTTAAAACGGAATTACAGATTTAAATTTTAATGGAGCTTAACCATCTATATTTAAATTCTAAACCCAAACTCTGATACCAAACATAGAACTAAAGTTCTTTGCAAGACCGGAATTGCATTTTTCATATTTGATAATCTGATTAAAATTGCACCCGTAATTCACAGAAACTGCTCCGCCATATAGAGTTCTAAGTTGAGCAACGTTTTGTTTATACCCATTTTAATTGGAATTCCCCTCAAATACTTCAATCCTCTGTTGACGGAAGCAACTTCATTATTCAATGTGCAGTTGTAATATTGTGCTATTCCTTGTCGTGCTTTCTTATACGAACTATTTCTAAGCGACAGTTTTTTCTTACCTTAAAATGGAAGTACGCAATAACTAATTCCAAAACATCAATACAGATATATTGAGAAAGTCAGCATAAGTTGCTAATCCCCCCTTCTCATTTTAGAGCCGATTAGCTATCAAAAATGAATACGCCTTTTTTTTGCTGTTTCTTTCGCATTTCTTGCACTCCGGTTAGTGGTAGAATAATTTGACAACGACAATTTAAGAAGGGAAAACGTTCGGTAGATTTAGAATATTTTCAAGGAGCTAACGAAAGATTTATTTTAAATTATTCAGCAGAGATGAATTTTTTAAAAGCATGAAATTTCCGATTACACTTACTGAAAATCATTTAGTACACTCCACTTATTTAATTGCCAACTATTTACTTAAAAGATGCCCTGGATTACAAAATCATTTCCATGTGTTTTTAACAAGGATTAATGATTCTAAATATTAAAAGCATTAAATTGAAGAGCGGCCTACGAACAGCAGCAAAGTCATCAAACCTAAGTGCAACATTAAATCAAATAAAAAAAAAAGCACAGCTAAAAGTGGTAACTATAACCAATATTCCTAATCGTATACTAACAAAACCAGAACCCACCTTCGATTCAATTGCGTAAATTTACAACTTTCTGGCAAAAGATATGAATGGTACATCCGATTCAGATTACTATGACATGAAAATCGAATTAAATGTCCATGTTCAATTACAAAAATTCTAAAAAAAGGTTTATTCTACTTCAACAAATAGAAAAACTCCCCTTCAGTAATATCCCTAATCTGATCTGCACACTATCGGTGTAAACGTTCAAACCGAATTAAAGATTCAAATTTTAAAAGAAAAGAAACTATTAACAATTTAATTCAAAAGCAGGAATGTTGATACTAAGAACACAATGCGATTCCATTGAAAGTTGGCAATTTCCCTTTTTCAGTATTGATAAATTGATTAAATATTTACCCACGATTCGAAAATTTAATTCGAAGCATATATCTCTAGATTGAACTATATTCAATTCATTTTAATTAAATTTTCTAGCTAATTATTCTTTCTTCAAGACTAAATTCGTCAAAGCAACTTCGTCATCCAACCCGACATTGAGGTGTCGTGGCTTTTCCATGTTAAGCTCACGGGAACTAACACTGTATAAGCGACCATACCATTTTGTACTAAACACAAAACTAACGTTATTTAAAAATTTTAACAAGGAATAATGATTTTAAATATTAAATTGCGAGAAACTTGAATTTAAGAAATGTTTTGGAATACTAAAACTATCCAATTTTTTCTTAATATGCGCACGGTTTTATAATTTAAGCATTTTCACCTTTTCGAAATCGAAAGTTTTTTTTTTTTTTTTGGCAACCGATCTCAGAAGAAAAAGAGACAAATAACACAACCTTCCTTTTCAACCACTAAGCAGTCTCATGCCAGCTCATAAAATTTTCAGCGTCTGGATGAGATTGATTAGGGTTCATTTAGCCTTTTTGGCTGTTTAAAAAAAGTTCCCTTTTCTTTTGTGGGAGAAGAACAAAATTAAAATCATCAGAGGATTATTTTCACGTAGTTAATCAAGCATCATATTACATAATTAAGCATAAAAATAATAAAAGTTAGAAACATGAATACTTTCTAATTCTGGAGCTATTTTTTGAAGTGAATCGAGTTCATACCAATATTCTTTCTTAAAATTATAATGTCCTTTTGTAGTAAAAAAAGTCAAATAATGAACATTGATAGCCAGAAAAAGTTTCATATCCAGAAAAAATTTAAATAATACTTGTCAAGAATTGATATTTTCCCATGCTTACATCTGTATTTGGAGGTAGTTGGATCTTTTAATAAATCAAAGGATACACATTAAACTTATATTTTCATGTACTTTTCAATAAAACTATGCATTACAAGGAAGACAAGGAATTTGAAAGCATCAGCCACGGCAATTAGTTAACAGGAATATTAAACATGTGCAACGTGAAAGCATATAAGCAGACGGTAAGAAACGTCCAATTCTTAATACACAGTCATCGACCGATATGTGTATATATCATTTCAGATTTCGCATTTTTTTTCGTCTTCGCTATTTTTTTCTTTAAGTTTTTTTCCAAGTATTTTTCTTTGCATTAAACAAAACTTATGTTTTGAGTAGCAAATTAAAATGAATTTCCGTGAAACGGCTACTATAAAATCTCCTGAAAATGCACAGACCGTATTTCGCCCACCAGTCCAGAATTCTTATGACGAACACAATGCCGTTTCATTTGTAAATGTTCCGTTATTTTTTCTTCAAGTAAAATGCTAATTATATGTTACATAATTATCTATTCAAGGAGCAGCAACATTTTACTATGTTCAGGGTAGAATGTCCGTCAATGTTCAAGAACGGCTGACTTCTCCACTTCTTGAGGAGAAAAAAAAAGTCCCAGAACCATTGAAAGACTAACCAATGATCACTCCTGAATAAAGAATTAGAACCGATATGAAATTGTTCTTCACGCAGGTTTAAATGCCAACCAAAAGAATAATCTTGCCTTTATTTCACTCAGCTACCAGCCAGATGTCAGAGAATATTCCTAAAAATAAAAACATCATTAATAATATGCAAGTAAAAAATTGCTGTAACAGACGCAGAACAATTTTATTTAAAAAAACAATTCCCTTTAAAAAATATCTATTAACCAAGTTTCTTTCAAAACAGCTCAAAGAGAGCAATGCAGGTACATATTACTAATGTAGAAAGCAAGAAAGAAGAGACTAGGAAAAGTATTATGAGCTTGTATAGTTTTAAAAAACAGTTTGTCGACACAGGGTTTTAGTTTTATGGGAACTAATGTAATTAAGTTTATGTAATTTAGCTATCGTAAAGCCAAATTTTTATTTATTTAGCTATTTAAATAGTTATTTAAAGATAAATGCATTTCTGAATAAATATGCAATACGTAGACATACCATTTAACGCAATTTTTTTCTCTTTTTCCACATGCAAATCATATTCGCAAACTTCGGACAAAGAAACTTCTGGGCCTAAACAACTTAATACTTTAAGTATATAATTTTAAGTGTTAAATTTAATAGTTTTAAAATAATGACAATACTGACTGTTCGTTTTAAATGATTTCATTTTAACACATTTACGCATAGAAAATTTAGTTAATTCGGACTAAAATATTTCGGTATATGCCAGAAAAAGTGTTCCTGAATATATATATTTATGGAAAAAAAATTCTTAAAAACAATTTTCATTTTTACATAAATATAAAAATGTATACTCATCTCCTTAATCATTCCAACAAAAAAGAGCACTAAAATATACAATTTTTTTGAAATTGTGAATAAAAACTTATGCTTACTTTTATTTAGGAAAAGAAAACAAGGGAAAAAATTAAATAATAAATTAATCTTTTTAATGACATCTTATCTATATAATCTCATCTATTGTTTTATATCGGTGTTCAATTACCTTTAATGAGATTAGGCAAGATATCAAAACAAGTCTGATGAAGCCTGGCGAACCATCATCTATATCAATTATTATTTGAATGGTTTTTAAAAACAAAACGAAAAGCTTGATGCATTTAAATAGTTAAAAATAAATTCTGATTATTTTTTTTATTTGATAAACTCAGTTTGAGAATTAGTTAACGGTGCAATAAAGCTAGCTACTTTTTTTAATTAGATTTTTAAATACGTGGGTTTGCATTTTCAATAAGGAAAAATATCATAAATAGTATATCGTTTAAACTCGATTGCCTTATAAAACGAATTGCGCATCAAAATTTTAATCTTTGTCATAGTTATTAAATGTTTTATTCTTTTAATAAGGTAATCAATTTACTTCACAACTGCATAATTATCGTTTTATAAGGATATTTATCTATGAAATTAATGAACTTAATCTTCAAAAGCAGTTCGTAAATTTAGGGGATAGTTAACAAAAACCCAATAGCTTAAAAAAAGAAAAATGTATACCTGTTTATAGAAAGAGATAGCAAATAACAGATCAGTTCAAACATCACTTGCCAGAGAAATAAAAAAAAATACTAAAATTTTAAAGAGACATTTTTACTATATCACATAAATAAAATTACTATTTATTATAATTTGATTCAAAAGGATAATTATTACAAGCATGCAGAATTTGGGGATTTTTTTTTGTACAAAGGAGTTCTTGGTACTTTCAGTCTTTATGAGATAACAAATTTCAATTTAAGTAAATAGAATATCACATTAACGCGACGGGAGAAAAGAGTGGTTAAAAAACGATTGGGTAGTTATTTTGAATCCTCTGTTGATATGAAAATTCTGTTTTACTGATAATAAAATATTATTAATAAATTTAAGCTTTAATAAGTTTTTTACTAATAAAAATTGAAATAAGTTCTAAAAATTATTAATACAACACTTAGATTCAAATAATCTGTTTAATTACACAGAATCAGTAATAAAAAGAAATTTAAGGATCTTCTAATTTATATTTCATTTTGAAAAAATCACTGCATCAAAATTTCAATCAGCTATTTAATCTCTTTAACATAATTATTATTGCAATCATTTCAATCCATTATTTAATTACATTTTTACAGTCTCATCAGCTGTATCATATTGAGCTAATTTTAACTTATTTATTTTTTAAAAAAATTTCAAAGACTTCAAGAAACTTTCTGCAATCCCAACAAATTTCCTCTCAGTATAGGGGATAATTCTGTTTGAAAGTTAATTGTATCAAGGTCGTTAGCTTAATCAATTGTGTGCTGATTTTGTACTTTATATTAATAATTATTTTTTGGAGAAAATATATAAATACTCAATTATAAATTTAAAATAATAAAGAACTTTTTTTTCTAAAATATCATCTTTTTTCTCAATTTATTTACTAAACTTTAAAAATACAGTGAAAACAATAGCACTTCAAAATATTCTAGATGTTGGATGAGTATTGAATTTGAAATGGAAGCGATAAAACTTCATAAAATTCGAAAACTTTTAAAAATCACTGAAAATCAAACATATGTTGAAAGATGTATTACAATAAATGATCGAATCCTTCAGCAATGTAATCTTGGATGTGCCACAAAATATTTTTTAGTAACGTATACAGTAATTTAAATAATTTTTCAATAACCATTTTCCCAATTCATCATAAAACTAAGTGTTATTTCAAAAAAGATTTAAATGTTATAGACAGTATTTTATTTCAATTAATAATTGTATTTGTATAAACAATTATGATGTTTCAATTTTATATAGTCCTCCTTTCCAATAAAATATTTTCAGTAAACCTATATGAATAATCTAACGTCTCAATCTTCGATCAAACCTAAAAGCTATAAATTCTTGAATTACAATTATTTCATGATAATCAACTATTTCATTATTCCACATAATTAGATTTGGGGGAAAGTCCAAGCGCTGATCGGTGCATTTTCTTCAATACAATCATTAATAAAATCGCACATTTAAAAAAATTATTGGTATCAAACGTTTCACAGTCCAACCCCCCTCAGGGGCTCACCTACTATAGGTGGGTACGGGTGTCCCAATCCCGAGGTTCCCAGGGATCTTTCCCCCATTTATAGTTTATTCTCCCCTACGCCTCTTTCTGTCTGCTTGATCCTTCTTTCC
>JAOUZG010007889.1:0-15541 GCA_026289955.1 Argiope argentata | reverse complement strand
CACAAAGGCATCCAAGATCTCTGCAGGGAATTAAATCTAGAATTTTACATTATAAAACCTAAAAATCAAAGACCAGTCAAAGTGGTTTTCAAGGGCCTCCAAATAGACTATATTCATGAGACAATGGGGGAAAAACTAAAAGAGAAAGGGTTTGATGTCACAAAAACAGCTAAATTAACCCATTTAAAAACTAGAAGTCCACTCCCATTTATTTTGGTAGAATTAAGAAGGACTGAAAAAGTAAACCAAATCTATGCAATCGAATCAATTGACTTCTTAAAAGTCACTGTAGATCCTTTTAAAGGGCGAAACATGATTTCACAATGTTTTAACTGCAATCACTTTGGGCACAGATCACAGAACTGCAATATGAAACCAAGGTGTCTCAAATGCAAATAATCACATCAAACTCGTGACTGCCCAATTAAAAATAAAATAGAGGACCCAAAATGTATAAATTGTGAGCAGGAAGGGCACACAGCAGCATATCGCGGCTGTCCGAAATTTCCTAAAAACCCAAACAATAACCAAAGAACAAATAGCTTCAAACCCAGCTACACAAGAAGTAATATCTCTTTCGCTCAGGCATTAACAGGAAAACAGACCCAACAAGCTGAGCAACCCATAAAAAATATTAGCAACAACACTCCAATTAATACACCAACAAATGTAAGCAATGATAAGACGACGGGGGATATGGCTGATATTCTCTCCGCAATGATGGAAATCAAAAAATTAATCCAAATCATACCCAATCTAATGGATATAACCAGGCAAATGAAAAATGAAAACAACCCACTGAACAAATTAATGATTCTCATGAACGGCTTATTACAAGCAAATATTAATATTCCTTAATTCACTGCGAGATCACTTAACTTAGTTTACTGGAACGCAAATGGGATCAAACTTAGAATCAATGAGTTACGTCGCTTTATCAATAAGCATAACCCAGATGCAATTTTAATACAAGAAACTCTTCTGAGACCTAATGAAAAAATTTGTCTTGCCAATTATACATTATATTACAGTTACAGAAATAATGAAGATGTACCGCAAGCAAGTGGAGGAACAGCGATAGCAATTAAATCGTCAATCCCACACTTCCATCTCACCCCCCGACACTTAATTATACCGAAGCTACTGTAATTGTAATTACTCCTAAAAACTCTGATAAGATCATCCTAACATCAATTTACATTCCACCATCGTCGGATGAATTATTGTTCACCTTCGCCTCGAAAATTTACTGCAGTGCAGCTCAAATCAAATCATTTGCGGAGATTTTAACGCTCATCACACTTCCTGGAATTGCAAATCAATAAATAGAAGATGAGCCACTCTGAAAAAATTCGCTGATCAAATAGGAATGGAAATATTAGCCCCTGAAGAACCCACCAGAATTGGTATTAACACGGCCTCCACAATTGATTTAGCAATAGTGAAAGATTTTTTATACCCATACAATATAACCTCGTTATCTGAACTAAGCTCAGATCATAACCCTGTTAAACTAGAATTCTTCTTTAAATACCACCTCCCTGACTCAAATAAATTTAAAACCAAATGGATTGACTTCAAAAATGAATGAAATAAAATGAATTTTGATATTTATAAATTAGACTCACCTGAAAAAATAGATAAATTCACTGAAAGTCTGGAAAATAACATCAACAGAGCAAAAATAAATAACTCAAATATCTGTAAAATTAAGAAAAATTACATACACCCGGAACTAAAAGAACTTATTCAAGAGAGGAACAGAGTCAGGAAATTGTTCCAGAAAATTAGAGACCCTAAAACTAAAACCTTGCTAAAAAAACTGAACAAAAATATTCACAAAATGGATGCAAAATTAGAGTCCAATGACCTTGCAAATAAACTTAGCAAAATAAACATAGAGGACGGAAATATTTGGGATTTCGTTCGCCCCTTTAAAAAGAAAAAGACTAAGATCCCGTCACTAATTGGTAAAACTAGTATTGCTCAAACCGACAAAGAAATTGCAAACTGCCTGGCTGACCAAACCAAACAAAATTCCCTGCTTTCCATCCTTCAAGTTCTCTTTAAACCTCGCTAATAACAATCCTATACTTCAACCCGTTTGTACCAACCCTATAGCTACTTACAAACTGCAACAAACCAAAACCAAAACTATAACCCTTTGATCACAAACCAGCTATAACCGCAACTGATAACAACCCTTCCCTCACCAAACTAAAAACGTTTCAAAAAACGATACAAAATCGAATAGACCACGTGACTCAAGCTTGTACTGAACTTTCTCCTCACCCCCACCTACTCCCAGCCAACGCAGCCTGCTGATTGGACGAGGGGGCTCCGCACCTCTTCTCACTCCCCTGGATCTGGAACATTTCACTCTGCATTCTCTCTCCCTGGTCACTTCTTCAGATGATCTCACGCTTGCTACTACCAATACAGCCCATGTCAGCTACTTTTGCAAAGCGTTTCTAAAGCATCTTGTTACTCAATGATATGGAGATAGCTCATTTTAGATGGGCGGGCGCTCCAAAAACATATGCCATTCAAAGTGTATTTGAAGAAGAAGGTTAAGAGGATCGGGTTACGGTCAGAGCTAAGCTCTGGTATAGATTCGATCTCATAGGGATATTGAATATCCTTTACAATTGTTAAATCGATGGTGTTGGCTGAATTATTTCCAAATCTAGTGGGGGATGAGGGGGCGATAATGTCTAGTCCGGCTGCAGGGCGAAGTGATAGAGGGAATTACCTTTCGAGCTTTTACGTTTACTACCCCAGCTACCGTGGTGTGCTTTAAAATCTAAACAAAAAATTGGGTTAGGGCCAGATTTTAATAAATTTTCTAAGTCAAAAACAAAATTAAAGTTATCCGCGCTTGGTGGAATGTATGTAGAAATTAAAGTTATGGGTTCCTTATTTTTAAAATTAAGTTTAACTGCGGTAGCTTCTACATCTTGTAGTAAAGGTGGGGTGACCTCATTATGAGGTAGTCCGTTCTTAATTAGAATGGCAGTACCACCTCCTGCCTGATTAAGTCTATAGCTATAATACGAAAAATAGTTTGCCAGGAAGATTTTTCTTTGTGGTCTAAGGCGCGTTTCTTGCAATAAAATAACATCGGGGTTATACTTATTTACAAAGTTACGAAAGTCATGAATTTTTCCATTAATACCATTTGCGTTCCAGTAAACAATGCGAAGACTATTAAGTGCAACTATTAGTTAGCCCCGATAGAAGCATGAGACATGAACGCTGAACAAAATAGTGTCATTTTCTCTGTTGTTGTTTTAACCTGATTAATTCTTTTCGTTCTTATTTTTTTAACTTGACTTCTTTCACATTACGAGACCTGGTGGGTGAAAAATACCACCCAAACATTTTTAAGTTCTTAAGGGCTATTGGGTTTTTTACTTGTATATGAGAATTTTTATTATTCTGTTTGTTTAACCTTCTTTTTTAGCTCATATACATTTACATCATTATTTCAAACTGTAATAGTACACTGTTTTAAATTTTTTCTCTAATCATTATTTTCATTAAACTAATATGATTTAAACTCATTGCTCATATGTTAATTGAAAAAGGGATTATATTTTCTATCTTTTATAATTTTACCATTTGCTTGGCGCAGTATGGCCAAACATGGCTCTTGCGCCAATAAACCATACAAACCAACCAGTCCTGATAAAAACATATCTGGCTAAATTTAATCTTAATAGTCTCTGCATAATATACTGGAACGCAAATGGGATCAAGAATAAAATTAAGGAATTCAGACTCTTTGTAAATAAGTATAACCCCGATATCATTCTCTTACAAGAAACTCATCTGAGACCACAAAAGAAAATATTCCTGGCTAATTACGAAACTTACTATAGTTACCGTAACATCACGCACCCTAATCAAAATGCAGCGGGTGGAACTGCAATACTAATTAAAAAATGCATACCACACTATGAAATAATCCCACCAACACTACAATATGTGGAAGCTAATATACTGGCTATCAACATTAAAGATCAAGAGCCTATTATGCTCACATCAATTTATGTCCCACCCAGCACAGATCCATCACTATTTGTATTTGACATTGAAAACTTAATCCAAACAGGGAATAACCAGATAATTGCAGGTGATTTTAATGCCCACCATGTCAATTGGGGTTGCAAGCACAATAGCACAAGAGGAAAATCACTTTTAATTTTTTGTCATAGAGCTGGAATTGACATCATCGCACCAAAACAACCCACAAGATATGGTTATATCTCAGCTAGCACCATAGATTTAACACTCACAAAAGAATTTCTTTATCCATATGAAATCATTTCCTTAGCTGAGCTCAGCTCTGATCATAATCCAGTGCTCCTTAAATTTTTCATTAGGTACTCTCTTCCAGACAACATAGCTAAACTCATTACAAACTGGAACCTTTACAAAAACAATTTGTCTAAAATAAATAATTTGAATTTTATATCCATTCAGTCTGAGAACATGATAGACGAAGCTGTTACCAAATTAGAAGAAATTATCAATATGAATAAGATCACCGCATCTAACCCCGCACTTGCCATACAGAAACATTTCGACCCTCAGCTAAAAGCTCTAAATAAGGAACGTAATTACGCCAGGAAACGTTTTCAAGAAACAAGGGACCCTGTCTTCAAGAAAATAGCCAATAAACTAAATAAGAAAATTGCAAAACTCAACCATACAATAGAACAAAATGCTTTCATTGGCAAAATTGTAAATGCTAATACAGAAGATAAAACTATTTGGGAACTTGTCAAACCCTTCAAAAAGAAATACAAAAACATTCCACCTCTTAATGGGCCTAATAAGATTGCCAATACAGACGAAGAAAAATCTGAATGTATTGCCCAAAGCCTTGAGAAACAATTCCAAAATAATTTAATGATCCAGATACTGAACGCATCGTCGAGGAAAATGTTTCTAATTTTATCACTAAACATTACACGCAAGCTGATTTTAAATCATCCCCCTAACAAGTGAAATCAAAGCTGCAATTAAAAAATTAAAAATTAACAAGTCACCCGGTATCGACGGCATAAATAATAAAATGATCAAAAATCTGGCAGACATCATTTTTGAGATTACCATACTGATATACAAGATTCTAATTTTTGGGTTTTCCCATAAAAGATGGAAAACAGCAACTATTGCACCTATACAAAAACCCGGTAAAGACCCAACCAACCCCACAAGCTACAGACCTATTTCACTCCTACCATCTATCAGCAAATTAACTGAGCAAATTATTCTTAACAGACTCAACAAATACCTTTCTGAAAACAAGATCCTAATAACTGAACAATTTGGTTTCAGACAAAAATTATCTACCACACATCAGCTATACAGATTTACAGACTTTGTCGAAGAAGCTTTCCACAACAAGCAGAAAGCTGCTGTAGTATTTCTTGACATACAGAAAGCATTCGACAGAAACTGGCAAAAAGGTCTTATACATAAATTAATTCAATACAATATACCCTACTACCTCATACAAATTTTTATCTCATACCTTGATAGCAGAAAATTTAAAGTGAGAGTCAAAAATCAATACTCCTCAGAAAAAAACATTCTTGCCGGGGTTGCACAAGGCTCAAAAATTGGCCCTATTCTGTTTTCCATCTTTATCAACGACATGCCCAAACAATTCAATACAATGCTCTGTATTTTCGCGGATGATACCGCAATAGTTGCAAAAAATAAAAATGCCAACTACATGCAAATAGCGCTGGATAGGCACATTAACAAACTTGAAGACTGGTTCCGTAAATGGAAAATTGCAATTAATGCAGAAAAAACTGAAGCTATCCTTTTTTATAAATTTCCGAATAATACTAAATTCCCCCAAATTAAGATCAACAACCAATATATCCCGTGGTCTCAGAGTTGCAAATACCTCGGTGTTATTGAGAGGAGATTAACCTGGAAGCCCCATTTCTTATATATCAAAAACAAGTTCCGTGATTTAACTAGAAAATTCCCCCCCCCTAATATCAAGGAACTCTAAAATGAGCAGGAAAAATAAATTACTTATTTACACTGCCTACTTGCGTCCAGTACTTACTTATGCCTGCCCGGTGTGGGGGTACGCTGCCAAAAGTAATTTAAAAATTATTGAGCAACAGCAGAACCAAATCATCAAAAATATTTGTAATACACCCAGATACTTCTCAAATTCTGAAATGTATAAAGCTCTTGACTATCCATCACTTAAAAAATTTATTACAAAATCAGCCGAAAGTTTTTACAGCAACCTACAAAATATAGAAAATGAAGCAATTGAATTTATCCCAAAAAACAAACCAGATCCGAAAATCGGAAGACCTATAAATATTCTTCTCTATAGCTCAACCCTTTAACTCAACCCCTTGCGCACTGAAGTCAGCCGTTTCATTTACCTGATCTTAATAACAGATATAAACAACAATAGTGGCGCCATCTACCATTATTAAAACCAAACAACGAAACTTAAGAGCTCTTCAAGCAAAGACTAAGTAAAATATTCAGCGCCATAAAAGACGTGCCAGGAACACTAAAAGCTATGAAAAGCAAGGACAATGTTTGGGAGAAGCTCATGATTTTAGCCGAGGCGCTTAGATTCCCCGAAAACACATTCTAATGTGCGCTGCCATTTCCGGGGCGTTTATTCTTTCGTGGAACTCTAATGGACTGTTAGGAAAGATAAATGACTCCGCGAATATGTAAATAGAGAAAGACCGGATATTGTACTAATTCAGGAAACCCACCTAACAGCCAGTGACCCAATTAGAGTAGCTAACTACCAATTTTATTCGACCCCGAGTAGAACGCTGTTTAGGCGACGAGGGACAGGAATTCTAATTAAGAATACTATTCCACACAGTTACCGTCCCAATCCTAGCTTAAGATATGTAGAAGCAAGGATGGTCATAGCCAAATTAGATAACTTACCCCCCATTAATTTCGTTTCAATATATAACCCCCCAAATGCCGATGTAGCTTTCACTCTCGACATAGAGCAAATATATGCCTACAATTCTGCAACTTTCATTGCAGGTGATTTAAACGCTAAAAATAAAAATTGGAATTGCACCACCACTTGCAAGTTAGGCGCCCAACTCTTAAGATTTGCTACTAAAACCGACGCAAAAATAATAGCCCCCGACGAACCCACTCACTACCACAATAGAAGCGCCAGCATCATGGACTTGGCTTTGATCAGAGAAATCAATAAAAACATCACAGCCGAAACACTTAACGAACTCTCAAGTGACCACCTACCCGTAAAATTCCTTATAGATTCAGGTGCCCTAAGAGACACCAGCAAAAAATTCATTCCTGACTGGAAAAAATTTAAATTCAAACTCCTAATGAACCCGGAACCTAAATTTAAGCCCCAAACAATCGAAGATATAGACCAGGAAATAAAACGACTAACACTAGAAATTAAAACAGCATACAACGACACGGGTAAATGGAAACAAGCGAAGAAACAAGAAACTAATGCCCAAATCAGAGACCAAATTAAAACCAGAAATAGACTTAGGAAAATTTGGCAAAGAACCAGACACCCCGAAGACAAAAACAACTTAAACCGAGTCCAAAATCATCTAAACAAATTACAATACGAGCATGAACAGAACAAATGGTGCAACTACATAGAAAGCCTAGACCCAACGGAAGGATCCCTCTGGAAACTCGTGAAAAGATATAAAAACGACAAATTTAGAATTCCTCCCCTCATAGCAAAATATAAAATAGCCGATACCAACAGGGACAAAGCCGAAGCCTTAGCCGACAGCCTAATAGAACAGTTCAAAAACAATGACCTCTCCCACCCCCACAGACAGGAAAGTTAATAGGAAAATTGAAAAATTACAAAGGAAATCTAGTGTAATAGAAATAGCCCCCAGCTCACCAGCAGAAGTCGCTGAAGCCAAACATAAACTTAAAAAGAGCCCTGGCCATGACGAAATCAGTAATGTTATGATAAAAAACCTCCCCGTCAAAACTATCTTTCAAATTAACGACATAATTAATATTATACTAAAATTCGGCTATTTCCCCCAATGCTGGAAGCAGGCCATCATCGTGCCCATACATAAACCAGGAAAAAAACCCAGAAACCAGAAAACTACAGGCCAATTAGTCTGCTGTCATCTTTAAGCAAAGTAGTCGAGGGAATCATTCTAAAGAGATTAGAAGCGGCCACAGAGGGCAAACTCATACCCTACCAATTTGGATTCCGAAGGGGACTATCAACAGTACAGCAATTAACTCGGGCCACAGAACTAATTAGGGAGAGTGTGATTAATTCCGAAGAGACGGCAGCGGTGTTCCTCGACATAGCCAAGGCGTTTGACAGGGACTGGATTGATGGGTTAATTTACAAAATGCTGAAACTAAAAATACCAGTTCAACTAACTAAATTAATAGAATCATATCTTAAAGAAAGGAAATTCCAAGTAAGAGTGGGGAAGGAACTCTCCGACCCCAGAGCAACTGAAGCTGGAGTAGTACAGGGCTCCAAATTAGGCCCCCTGTGCTTCAATATATACATCAACGACATCCATCAATCCCCTGACACACGCCTTTGTCTATTTGCCGACGACACCGCTATCCTAAGCACGCACGCCGAGAGAGCTACAGTTATGAACAATATTAGTGACCATCTAGCAAAACTGGAAAACTGGCTGATTAGGTGGAAAATTAAGATTAACATAGAAAAATGCCAAGCAGTCTACTTTACGAAAAAGAAAAGCCTCCCCCCTCCACCCAAACTATTCAGACGCCCAATTAAATGGGAAAACAGCACCAAATACTTAGGAGTCACAATAGATAAGAATTCAACATACAAACCCCACATAGACAAAATCAGAGAAAAATTCAAAAAAGCGAAAGGAGCGCTAAATCCTCTATTAGGATACAATTCAAAATTAGCACTAAAAAATAAGTTACTGTTATATAAAACACTATTGCGCCCCTTAATAAGCTACGCCGCCCCTGTATGGGGTGCAGCCGCCAAAACAAATATTAAAAAACTGGAATCCCTCCAAAATGCAACAGCCCGGCAAATTGCAAAAATGCCATGGTACGTAAGAAATAAAAACATCCTAAAAGACCTTAGACTACCCACCATAGAGGAGTACTTTCAAAAGCTTGCAATAAACTATTACAATAAACTAGATAATAACAATAATGAAGCCCTAAAAGAAATCCCCACTTACGACCCCAAAAGCAATAGATACAGAAGAAGACCCAGAACGCTGTTAAACTGCTAGAAATCCTCTCCGCAACTCGCCAGACGGACGAAAGCTTGCCCTTGCTAGTGAAAAATTAAGACAAAGTAAATGCTCTGAGAAGCAATAATTTGATAAGTAAATGTATAATGGATGTAAAATAATTATATAACTACTGGGAAGAAAATATTAAAGTAAAAGACTCAATAGTAAACATAATATATAAAATATATTGCATAAAGTGCTGTAAAAACACAATTAATTGAATCAATTTTTTTTATCTTCTTCCTTCTTCCCCATAAAAACTCTTAATTAAATCTTAATAATTAATAACATAATAACATAAGCCAATAGGCAATTAAACTTAAAATAAATCATGCTCAAATCACAATACTCTGTACCACATCACAAAATCAGTCGAACGGAAGATTAAAGGCCGCGGAGCCTAGGCGCTTCCAGAAACAACCAACATCATTGGCATTGATTTTTTCCACGGCAGCATACCCACTCACCCACCCCAGGCTTTCATCCAATAAAAATGCTCCATTCCACTTTCTCCACACTAAAGTCCAATCACATCTCTAACTTCACCAATAGACCTAATCAGTTCATGCCAAACTTTTAACGCCATTCTCTATACAGTCAAATCAGTAAGGGGATAGTTCTCCAAGGAGGAAGGTGCCCCGATAAATATGCCATCGAAGTCGAAGGATTCGAGTCATGAAAAATTTTTTTAGCTCAGAGAGAGAGCTCAGATCGCTGATTCGTGCTCGAGGGTTTGAGCAGTGAGGTCGCATGTTAGATTGCTCCTGACTTAGCCAAATTTTTGAGTATTGATTGAGAGTTACTGCTAGCTACTTTACGTATAGAGAGCCAAGCCTCTTCTGTGGGCTGGTGACTCTATTAATTTTGTCCCTAGGGACACATTGCTTCGTCTTCTTTTTATTTCCTTTCGCCTTTTTCAATGCACATAACATTTTGTGGGGTTCAGAGCGTACGAATTCTCGAGGAAGTCAGATTGAGCAATTTATTTCCAATAATTGTCTCTGTTTGCTGAACACTGAAGAAAAAACTCACTTCCATGAACCCACACGCTCATTCCATAGCATTGATTTGGCCTTTTGTTCTCCTGAGTTATTGCCATTCCTGAGTTTTAAAGTTGGAAATGATCTCCATGACAGTGATCACTTTCCTTTAATTATTTCGTATGCTCTTGGAGACTCTGAAACTCATCTTCCTCAGCGTTTCATATTTCAGCGAGCCGACTGGGCCGCTTTCGCACAATTAGCAAGAATTACTCGGGTTATGGTAAGTATTGCAGATATTTCTGTGGCAGTGCAAAATGTTATTGATGTCTTAATAAAGGCTGCAAATGAAACCATTCCGAAAAGTTCACTAAGACCACGTAAATACCGAAAACCATGGTGGAACGACTCCTGCCGTGACAGTTATAAACGACAGAAAAAATTATGGAATATCTTTAGACGGTACCCCACAACAGAAAACCTTGTTGCATTCAAAAAAGCTAAAGCTACTGCTCGTCGCATTCGTCGTCGTAGTCAGAGGGAATCATGGGTTCAATATGTTTCTTCGATTACATCTCGCACCTCAAGCAAGCAGTTATGGAAAAAAGTAAAGGCAGCTAATGGAATTTATAAGGAGTTTCTTTTTCCTGTTCTAAAAATCGGGAATACGACATACTCTTCTCCCCTAGATATTGCCAATACACTTGGACAGACTCTTGCAAAAGTTTCGGCTGTTGAATCTTATAGTTCTGAATTTATAGCAACTAAGAATCACGCGGAACAATTGACTCTGAATTTTCAGACTCGAAAATGTTATCCTTATAACTGCGAATTCAAGATGTTCGAATTAGAAAAAGCTATTTCAATAGCTCATGATACCAGCCCTGGACCAGATGGAATTACATACAGTATGCTTCGTCATTTGTGTTCCATTTCACTCTCAAATTTATTATGTTTGTTTAACAGAATATGGCGGGAAGAAATATTTCCATTCCAGTGGCAAGAAGCTCTGATAATTCCAATTCTGAAACCGGGTAAAGATCCCTCTAACCCTCTTCACTATAGACCGATTGCATTAACCAGTGTCATATGCAAGACACTTGAACGCATGATCAATGCCCGACTAGTTTTTGAATTGGAGAAGCTAGCATGTATTCCGCTCATGCAAAGTGGTTTCCGTAAAGGACGATCCACTATCGATAGTATCATCCATCTGGAGACTCAAATTCGCAACACTTTTGTTCGACGAAATCACCTTGTCTCCATTTTCTTTGACGTAGAAAGGGCATATGATCGCACATGGCGTTTGGGAATACTTCGGAAACTTTTAGACTTGGGCTTTAGGGGAAACCTTCCGATTTTTATAAAAAACTTTTTATCATCTCGTACTTTTCGGGTACGGATGGGGAAATTTTATTCTGATCCTTTTATCCAGGCTGAGGGCGTTCCACAAGGTAGCGTTCTCAGTGTCGCACTTTTTATTATGCATTTTAGTGACATATTAAAACAGTTGCCACCATCTATCCAAGGAAATTTGTACGTTGACGATTTACAAATTTCTTGTCAAGGCTGCAATATGAATTTAATTGAACGACAGTTGCAAAATGCTATTGCAAAATTGGTTACTTGGTGTGATAAAAATGGACACACTCTTTCTGCTGAAAAAAAGTCGATGTGTCCATTTTTGCCGAAAGCGAATCATTCATCCTGATCCGTCAATCTTGATTCGAAATGACCCAATTCCTGTCGTCGATAAGGTGAAGTTTCTGGGAGTGTTTTTCGATCGAAAACTCACTTTTCTTCCTCATATTACAGAACTGCGGAAGAGATGCGAGAAATCTCTGAATATACTTAAGGTACTCTCTCGTACTTCTTGGGGTGCAGATCGTACCTCCTTACTTCGTATATACCAGGCCATAATTTTGTCTAGGATTGATTACGGATGCTTAGTATATGGCTCTGCTAATTCTGCTACGCTGCGCTTGCTCGATACAGTGCATCATTCTGCCTTGCGAATTAGTTCAGGGGCTTTTCGGACATCACCGATAGAGAGCCTTTATGCCATTTGCCACCAAATGCCTTTGTATTTGCGACGGACAAAACTATCATTGCAATATTATTTTCGAACGAAATCTCTTCTCAATCATCCCATTACTCATACGGCCATTCCCTTTACTCTTCAAAGAATATATAACGCTCGACCTTCTCACGTTCTTCCCTTTCGTGAGAGGATTGAACGTGTAATTCAAAACTCTAGTCTCGAAATTCCTGATGTTCTGACAATTGATTGTAACGTATTTTCTCCTTGGACTCCCCAGTTTTCTTTTCTTAACACTTTCTTGGGTTTTAATAAAACTACGACTGCTCCAGTGATTTTCCAGCAGCTTTTCAGTTCTCATCGCTCCCATTATGCTTCGTATTTTCCAGTATTTACGGATGGTTCAAAGTCAGACGGGCATGTTGGTTGTGGTGTCATCTTTGGTGACGAGATACACAGTTTCCGTCTGCATGCGTCATTCTCGATTCTCTCTGCCGAACTGATGGCAATTTTCTTTGCTTTACAGAGAATTTCACAATGCTCACAATATGAATGTTGTATATATACCGATAGCATGAGTTCGCTGGAAGCACTCCATCATTTTAACTTTCATACGCATCCTATAGCTACTAAAATTTTGGAACTCTTGCAGACTCTCCATCTTCGGGGTTTTAGCATTTTACTCTGCTGGATCCCTGGCCATGTTGGAATTGTAGGGAATGAAGAGTCGGATCACGCTGCTAAAACTGCTTCTTCCCTCTTGCATTGTGAACTTCCATATAGAGATGTTCAAAAATATATTACTAAATACATTCTTTCTCTGTGGCAGATGGCTTGATTGATTGATTGATTTTTTCTGGCACAAAAGCCATTCCTGGCCATGCTGCGCCAAGCGAGTCGTAGGAAAGGAGTTAAAAGAATAAAAGTACAAATATTGACTTATAAATCGAAAGTTAACCATATAAAAACTGTGGAAAATAAATGTGCCAGCATATTTAAAAATGAAAAACTAATGCGATAAAAGCGCTAAAGGAAAGCAATGGTAAAAGTTAATCATGAGCAGAAGTTAGAAAATGCTAAATATAAATATAAAATCCAATGGTCTTTAAAAATTTAAAAATGTTCGGGTGGAAATTCTTTCCCACTAGGTCATGTAAAGTTAAGGACGATGATTTAAAAAAGTGTAATCGGTGGGAATTAAAAGATGGACATTCAATTAAAATGTGATTTACAGTAAAATCTACGCAACACGTGGGGCACTTTGGTGCCTCCTCTCCAAATATGAGGTGCCTGTGCGTGTAACGGGTATGTCCTATACGGAGGCGAGTCAATTTGACATCAACCTCTCGTACAGTGTGAACTGGCCACAAATCAATTGTCGGTTTAATTAAATGCAATTTATTATTCATTTGCAGATCCCATGACTTTTGCCAGGTAGATAAAGTGTGGTAGTTAAGGGATAGTCTAACGTCGCAAAACGGAAGTCCTTTGGTCAAAAATATCGAAGCAGATTTTGCAGCTGAATCGGCTTTCTCATTCCCTAAAATACCTACGTGACTGGGAACCCAACAAAATAAGATATTAAGTCCAGCTTGTGCTAGTGTACGCAACATGAATAAAATTTTGATAGCAATTGGATGCATACGGTTGTGATAATTAGAGAGTGCTTTCAGAGCACTCATGCTATCAGAATAAATAATAATGTTTTGCTGATTATAAGAGGAAATCTTCTGAAGTGCATAGAAAATTGCCATTAACTCAGCAGTAAAAACTGAACAACAGTTATGAAGGCGGTGACTATATGTCTCATATGGAAACACGATGCCACATCCAACATGTCCATCTGATTTCGAGCCATCCGTGTAAATAGGCACAAAAGATGAATATTGATGGCGGTGATATAAAAACAATTGTTGAAAAATTACATGCGCAGTTAAGGATTTATCTAAACCCATAAAGGGGTTCAAAAAAGAAAAATTTGGGATATCCCAAGGGGGAAAGCAAAATGAATCAACTGTTTTAATACGAACGTCTTTGAGATCCGAGTCGGACAGAAGCAATTGAACTCTCTCACAAAATGGAAGTATGTGCGAAGGACGGGCATTGTACAAACGACGCAATCCTACTGGTAGAGACATATTGCTTAAAGGGTGCTGCAGAATAGATTTAGCTCTGAAATAAGACAGAGCTGACAGTTTTTGTCGCCTTAAACAAAGGGGGAGCTGATGACATAAAACATAGAGGCTTTCCATCGGAGAGGTACGAAATGCACTAGAACATATTCGTAAAGCTGAATGGTGGACGGGATCTAGACGCCTCAGGACAGATGGACGGGCGGACCCATATACCATACACCCGTAATCAATTCGGGAAAGAATAACGGCATTATAAATACGGAGTAGGGAGGTTCGATCGGCGCCCCAAGATGTTCTGGAGAGCACCTTCAGAATATTTAATGCCTTCTCGCATTTTTTACGTAGATGTAAGACATGTGGAAGGAAGGTAAGCTTTTGATCAAAAATTACTCCCAGGAACATTACTTCATTCACTACAGGAATCACAGAATTATTTATATGAATACTGGGATCCTGATGGATGCTTCTTTTCCTACAGAAATGCACACATCTACTCTTCTCCGGTGAGACAGTGTGACCATTATTATTACACCATGCTACCAGTTTATTCACCGCGTTTTGCAACTGCCGTTCTATTAAATTTATATTGCTGCCTTGGCATGAAATCTGTAGATCATCAACATAAAGTGATCCAGTAACAGATGAAGGCAAATGATTTAAAACCTGACTGAGATGAGTAATAAAAAGTGTGACGCTGAGGACACTTCCTTGTGGAACACCCTCAGATTGAATAAAAGGATCAGAATAAAAATTACCAATTCGAACACGAAAGGTACGTTGGGTCAAGAAATTTTGTAAAAATATGGGCAAGTTACCCCTAAAACCTATATTAAAAAGTGTAGAAAGTATGCCGTAGCGCCATGCACGGTCGTATGCCTTTTCAATGTCAAAAAATATGGAAACAAGATGGTTTCTTCTCATAAAGGCATTGCGTATTTGGGTTTCCAGTAACACGAGGTTGTCGGAAGTTGAGCGACCTTTACGGAAACCACTCTGCAACGGGGAGATGTATCCATGTTTCTCTAATTCGAAAATTAGGCGAGCATTTACCATGCGCTCGAAGGTCTTACACAGACAGTTTGTAAGAGCAATGGG
>JAOUZG010007869.1:4460-18908 GCA_026289955.1 Argiope argentata | reverse complement strand
AAATTGTAAGAAAGAGCTAAAAGTAGAGTTAAGTTCGAATGATCGAGGGAGCTCTCTCTTTGGATTTTGGATTATTTATATTCAGGTAATAAACAATCGATAACGATAAAAATTTGCTGCTTGCACTTTATTATATCTCCAATTGCTGTTTTGTGCATACTTCGTTTTTCAAATGAAGAAAGTGTTGTTATTCGTTATTGAACCTGTTGAACGTTTCACGCTATAACCAGTAGACTAAATTTTCCCATAACAATCGCTCTTAAACATTTGTTTGGAATTTTTTAAACTCATGCTGTTTATTTTAAATCCTTAACAAGCATAAACTCAAATTTTATCTTAATATAAAATGCTTAAAAAATAATAGGTTTGTAATGAATTCAAATGACTGTAATAAATTCATAATTAACCTGTTATAGTCATTTGAATACGTGATATTTACATGATTTTAGAATGGGCGGGGAAATAGACATATATGAAAAGGAAATATGAAAAGGAAAAATAAATCTTGGAAACCGATAATCTTTTATATATATATATTAGATAATTATTTGTTTCAATGAGGTGTCAACCAATAGGAATGGCCTTACCAATTTTTTTTTGCTGGATTCTAACCTTCTTTTCTGTCATACAATTGTGGATTTTAGGTAAGACAGCGAAGCCATTATTTGGCATTGACAAACAATAAATGCGGATTCTTTACCTTTGACGTTAATGTAACATATTTTTTGTATCGATTATGTGATCCTTGATGATTATTTGGGTATTAATCCTGGCATGCGATTAAACATCCGTAAATAGAATTTTTGAATGCATCTTAATTTTAAGCAAAAGACATTAAAATTTGATGCAGAATCCTAATTGTTAGAAAGAAACATGCAAATTTCATATGCACATGCATTTCGAGGTCATTGCAGTGTCAAATTATAAATTAATTTAGTTATATTAACGTTCCGTTGTAAAGCGACACTAGGGCTATTTTAAAGCCGCGTTCCCAAGAACGAGTCGAATCTTCAGACGAGCTACGCGTTCCCCCGTTTTACCCCTCTTGCAGTTTCTCGGGGTGCTTTGACGTCTGTGGACGCATCCAAAGTTTTCCCGCAAATTGTAGGTAAATTGTCCAGGCATCAAAGGACCCGAAGAAACCCCATGAGGGGTAAAATGGGGGAACGCGTGGCTCTTCTCAGATTCGACGCGTCGGGGAAACGCGGCTTAAGACGGGCCTCGTAATTTTGAATAGGCCAGATGACGAGGTCGACACATAAACTGGCACCCCCTCTCTACACCACACCACATCAGGAGGAAGGCGTTTGGCCGTGACGGATTTAACATGCAAAAGACCCCCTTACACGACGGTTCTTCGGTGGAAACGACTCCCACACCTTAAATCCTATGGCTCACTAACCGAGACCCTACCACCAGTCCACCTCGGTCCCCTTCAAGTTATACAAACTGATAGACAGTAAATCTCTTTAATTTATTGGGTTCCATATTTCCTACTTATCAGCACATTAAATATTAAATTTGTGTATAGAATTTTATCTATATATCTATCCTTGTTTTGTAGTTATCGCGTAAATTTCCACTTCTAGACCTTCTCTAAAAGGATTTTGTTCAAAATTTGATTGAAATTTACAAATTTCAATGTACAAATCATATACTAAATTATATACGTCTAGTGCCGGCTTTCTGGCACAGAGGCAGAGCGTCTTCCTCGTGTTCTGGGAGTCCCAGGTTCGAGTTCTGGTTCGGACATGGTTGTTCTTCTGTGAGATGAGTGACTGTTCCTCCCTGCAAAAAGGGGCTGTGCAAGCAAATGTTGTGAGTGTGTAGCTAAGTCATACTCTTGGCCCTAGTTGGCGCTACTTCAAAAAAAAAAGAAAAGAAAAAGAGATGCTACTTTCTGCTTAAATCTGCTTCTGTTTCAGTGGCGGGATTGTCCATATGCGAGTGGGGAAAGTAACAACAATAACTACAACAACAATATACGCCTAGTTCGATGCGCCTTTGAGTTTTCATAGATAGAAAAACATATTGTCAAAAATAAGGGGATAAAACTTAGAAAAGAGGGAATTCATTAAAATTTAGAGTTCAAATCTTTTGAGATTACAATATTTTCTATATATATCAATCACGAGAAAGTAAAAGAGGAAGGTATTTCCAAGACTCACTTTGAATATTTTGGTACATCTTTAACTGTCTTTCAGAAATATTTTTATATTCTTGAAGAATGCAAAAATTCTCGAAAACCACTGAAAACATTGTACGATTAATGATAGTAGGATTGTAAAAAGATATGTAACACCTCGATAGTAAAACTTTGCCGAGCTCCATACACAATTTTTTTCATTGTCTTTTGATTTCTTTTTGCACATAAGAATACAATTATTCATATATTGCAGATTTCTTCCTTTTTAAAAAATGATACATAAATCAATCCATACCTCAGTTTTCCAGTAGATTCCAAGAAGTACTGAAGTTTCAAGAGAGTTTCGACTCCAACAATATCCGTTTGGGACTTTGGTATGGCTGCAGGACTACAGATGGTGACGGCTGGGAATTCCAATTTACCTAAAATTACTCCCTGAAATGCGCCAATAAAAATGATGTTGGGAACAGATCGGTAAGTTCTTTCGCATAACCTTCCAACACATTTACGATTAATTAAATTGGGTAAATCAAATGGTAAAAAAATGAATGTACTCAACCTTTCTCTCAGGACAAAAATTTATTAGCTGAAATTGGTACGCAAGATATTTATAGAAATACAAAAACAAATTATTTATAATGGTAATTCAATATTCATGAAATATTAGTTTTTTATTCATTTAAAACATGACTCTCAGGGTACCTAGGCTTATTTGTGGATTTTCTTTAAAAAAATTTCTGTTAGACAGAATTTATAATTTTAAATAATTTTACTGATTCCAACAGGTAGAATTTATTCTGATTATACTGATTCCAATAGGTAGAATTTATTCTGATTATACTGATTCCAATAGGTAGAATTTAATCTGATTATACTGATTCCAACAGGTAGAATTTATTCTGATTATACTGATTCCAACAGGTAGAATTTATTCTGATTATGCTGATTCCAATAGGTAGGAATTCAGTATGTGCATATAGGTTTCAAAATTTGAAACTGAACAATAACTCAGCATTTGTACATTAAAAAAAAGGTGAATTCGGATGCAGAGGTGGAACCTAATTTGTAACTTCTCAAGTGGTTACTACCATAGGTTTTTGGGTGTTGCAATCCATGGGTTCTGCCATTCTAAATTTACGACACTATCACAACTTAACATATCAAATGATCAAATGGATTAAAGACAAAACGCAATAGGCATTTATAAGGAGTATTAAATTGGATAACTTTTTAAAATCGTTTTCATATTTTTAATAGGTATGTCCCTATTTCAGTATCTAAAATTGATATTTTATTATATGTCAATATTAAAAATAAAATTAAATCCCCTTTTGAGATTTACCACAGTAAATGCGGTTGCGAAAGAATAATTACTTGGACATTAATAGGGTTAAATTATTTTGCCATAAAAAATCAGCTGTATATTTTTCCATGCAACATTTCTTCAATATTAATTTAACATAAAGTCTATGCTACTATTATAAATGTGAAAGTTTGGATTTATTGGATGATGTTAGTCAATCACGTCACAACAACTGAACAAATCTGATTAGTTCAGAGAAAGATTATAGTCTAGAATAGACCATAAACTACTATTCATTCCGGTTAATTCAGTGGTTATTTTTTATTAATTAAAAACTAACTTTCCCGCCAAAAAATCTTCATTATCTCCACCACCAAATGAGGAAGACTTCAGTTTGTTTTTTTCTCAAGCTAATGAAGTTATTCTTAACATGCTTTCAACCGATTATTTTACACGATTCTGTTTATTTTCTTAGTGTTTGGTGCATTTAAGATTAAACATTGTTAAATAAACAATTTTTGGATTCATTTTGAAGTATTTTCAAATTAAAATAAAATAGAATGAAGGAAATTAAAAATTTCTAATCTGTATTGCCCTTACCCAAATGGCCTTGTAAATTCACACATTTGCATTACTTCAACTAGCGTTGCAAATTCACGCATTTGCAGTGTTATAATTGTTGACAACTGTATTTTCATTTTAATAAAAAGGTTAAAAAATTATTTGTATTATACTTTTGTAGCTATCTCAATCTCGATCGATAAATAAAATAGACTTGACTTGATTTTACGTAAATATGGACGATTTGCTGCTTTGCTTTATTATATTCAGGTTTATTAATATTCAGATTATTTATTTCAGGTACAAACTATAAATAAATTGCTTTTAGATTAGTTGCGTGCTTTTTCCATGCGCATGAAGTCGCGGAGGAAAGCTAGTATAATAATAAAATTAATAAATTTAAGGTATCTGTCTACTTTTAAACAGAAATTTTGGATTAAAATTAATTTTTTATTGTTTTTTTTAAAAACCCATTGATTTAGTTTCGAAATCTGTGTTGGATTTGATTCTATGATAAAAAGAAAACGAAATATGTAATTTTTTATAAACCACTCTAACTGAAACCGAAAGTACCAACCGAATGTTGAATGTTTCCCAGCATTTTATCAAATACACGCCTCTTTGAATCATAATTTATTTTATAATATGTTCTATAAGTAATACCCGCGTTTTATAAGCAATATGCTTGAGTAGTTTTTATAGCGAAAGGATTGGAAATTACATCTGGTTCTGATCATTGTTTATTATTACAAAACTTTATTACAACAAGATAAATGCAAACTTTAAATGATTTTTTTTCGGAAAAACTTCGATTTTGTCAAACATTTCCCATGCAAAGTCTGATATCTTAAAATCTTATTAATATATTACTTTGAAAGTTTGCATATATGCTACCTTTAGTATTATAAAGGCAATGAACCAACGAATTTTGTGATATTTTTTGTGCAGAAATACTCGATAAGCTATAATTTTTTTAATGCAGATATTTCTTAGATTCTGATTTGTCCCCAAATTTCAACAAAGTTTTAAGTACGTTGTTAATGAAAAAAATATGAAATAAATATGAATGAATTTGTTTTTTGTTGCAATTTTCACTATTTTTTTAAAACCCAAATTAATGAATTTTGCAGAATTTAAATTGGTAAAGAATTCCCTGTTCTATATTTTTCATTATTTGCAATTCCATTATTCCAGAAAATGAACTAACATAATTCAGTAGACGGGTTTTTCAAAAATTGGTCTCCGTAGGTAGACAGATACCTTAAAGTGTCTTAGTTTTCAACAAAAACAAAATAATTAGGGAAATCAAAATTTTAAATATTTATTAATGTAATTTTAATGATGAAATGTATTTGAATGATACGATTTTAAATTATGGTATTTAACAATTCAAAATGTGTAAACACAGAGTTGGAATGTTTTTAGAGAGTCCTCCAGGAATTTCAATGCCAGGAATCCTAAACAAATTTAGTCCTTCCGATGAACAATGTAATAGTAGTCATACCTTTCTCTTGTATTTGTGTCGCTACTTTTATTGAATCCATTAAAAAAGTGAAGAATTTTATTTACAAAATCAATAAAATAGAAAAAAAAGTAATTACCGTTTGTTCGACTATTTTCTTGTATTCGAAATATTCCATGACGACTTTGCACGTCATGTAGCACATGGAAAGGAATGCTGTGCAGACGATAAGCGACCACGTGACTTTACGCCATTTGCTGAAAGAACTATAAATTCGACTGATACCTGCAGCTGACAAACGACCTCCCACGAACACCTGCTGCAGATCTTGATTTCGCTTGCTAGTTCCATAGCTGCGTTTTTTGCGTAGTTCTCGCTGTCGGGGTGGTCTGTGGAAATTGCAAGCGACTTTTGACCTTGAGGGAAAATAAAACTGTGAAATGTGTCTCTTCCATAAATCAAGAAATTCAAAAGGCGTTAAAAATACATGCAAATTCTTTTCAGCTCTGATTAGTTTAAATGTTTTTTTTATTTTATTCGACAGTCGAAGTTGAATTAATTTGGTAAATTGAAACAGGAAATTATTTTAATATTTTCTTGTATGTCCGATCCCAAATCTCTGCACATTCTCCCAATTCTTTATAAGGAGTTTTTTTTTTCTGTTACAAAGTTGTAAATTAAAACGTTCTGATAATAGAAAAATGAGCATTCTTCAGAATTTTAATAACAGACTGTTGATTAGACGCAGTTATACAACTTAACATAACCGAAAAAAACACTCATAATAAGAAGTAGCTGCTTTTAAAAAGTTAACAATGGAACAAAAACAAAAAGTTACTAAAAGGGAACTTGGTTTATTAGAACGAATTCATCTACATTTTTGATTTTTTCTTTTTATTTAGAATTTTCTCTTAATATAATTTTAAAATATCGTCTCGGAGTCGAATTTATTCCAATACATTTGAAGTCAAAACAAAAGATAGGAAACACACACACGCACACCCCTCTTTCATAAATAAACTGTTTATGGTAAACCAATGCCCTGATATCAACTCCTCATTAAGTGAATGAATTTTTTAAAGTACTCGTTAGTAATTGCTGCATTATGTACTAAATTAAAAATATTTTTTAAATTATAAAAATAAATTTGAGCTCGTTGTAGGTGAACTGTGCTATTTATTCTTAAAGCAGTTAGATTCAACTGTATACTTAGTTTAAATTTTTGAATTAAATCTGACATTTTTTGAGTTTTTATGAGCTCAAATTACCTCTTTTCATCTTATTATATATTTTATTATCATGTCAGAGCATGACGTTGTTTTTGGGATGAGGTTTTAGGCGTCAACGTCAATGAGTGGGCAATCAATTGAAATTTTATTATCTGCACGAGCATCCAAAAAAATGGGCTTTTGAAAACGTGTTGTCATTGCATTAAAAAAAGTTCTTATTTAAAATAAGTTAATGACTACATCCAATAAAACCTAGAAAAATGTCATTTTGAGCACGTGATTATATGAAATGAAATAAATAGGAAATGTGATATTTTTTTAAACAACAAATGCGATAAAAAGTTTTTCGGATCTTTGGCAATACTAAAGTGACTCATTCAATGAAATGCGATTTATTATATAGTTTAACCTGCGCGTGCAGGCTAAACTATATAATAAATCAAAATATAGTTTAACCTGCACGCGCACGTAGTGCTTCAATGGAATGAGGTTTTTGGGGTCAACAAAAATTCGCAGGCATTTGAATTGAAATTTTAAATTTAAACTTTCCCAAAAGTAGGTCTTAAAAGACTAAAAAATATTGGTTATTGGTAAATGGCTGCAATTTCGAAATAAAGACCTTTTTAATTTCCAATTTGTCTCTTTTTATTGAGATGATTTTTTCAGCTTTTTTAACTTTATGAAAACTTTCTTCAATCTTGAACAATATATTTTTAAAAAATAGTTTAACTTTTTTGATTAATACATACGTTTGCAACATCTGCCATTTTTTATTGAGATGTTTTCTTCAAACATGAATAAAAATCCTTTTAGAATTAGATTAGATTGCTTAATTAAGTAAAAAGTTTTCAATGATTGGCCGTTCAAGAAATTATGCTCTGACATGATACACTGCTATATGTTTAACATATTTCAATTTAATTTATTATTAATTTTTGACTTGCAAACTGTATGCCTTGCAATGGATACATATTTTGCTAGTATGATGTGGAAAGAAAATTCAACGTGAAGTATGAAAGGCTGCAACCGAAATCCACGAAGTAATTCCAGATTGCATAGCTGCTTTTATTTAAATTTTTAAAAAAATTCGGTTCGGCGGAAGTTTCATAAATTTTTTTTAACCTTAAAACCTGTCTTCGCAAATAAAAAAATTAAAGAGAAAAAGCAAATTATTATGACATTGTATTAAAACTATTTACTTACTAAATTTTTAGTATAATATAAAATAATAAACAGAACATCCATAGGGCAATTATTATTTTTTTAAACTGCGAAATATTAATAATGATTCCCGATCATAAATGATCAGATTAATTAATGATATTTTTACATTTAGAATATGATTTAACTAAAAATGAAAGATAGAATATAATTACGATCACATGACTTACTAAAATTATTTATTTAATATATTTTTAGTATAGTATGTAAGGGTTAAATAATCATAAGAAAATTCCAGTTTGAGTATCTACATTAAATTTTATTTTACAATTTCGTAAATACATTTGAAAGGAGAGAAAGAAAGTGAGAGAGACAGAAAGAGAAAGAGCAAATAAAAACCAAAGAAGAAGATTATTATTAAGTATACAAATTATTTCTTCATTTAATAAAATTAATTATTCATTAATTATTAGTGATTATATTTTATTTTATGAAATTATGAAACATTAAATTAATTAAAAAATATCTTCTCTCGAAAAGTTATTTTTACAGTAGTAGCTCCTATCAATTGCTTTGTTTGTCGGTTTTATGAAGACGTCATCTTACAGTTTGCTTACGATTTCTTACTTTTAAGTAATTAATCTCGCTCACAGAAATTTAGCGGTTTCTTTTTAGAATTCTCTTTCAGTTTTAAGCATTAAAATTTTGTAAAACGTGACTTATATTTATTCTTTAATGATATTATAAGCACATTCTTACTAATTTTATTACTCAAAATACTATAAATATTAGAATATAATTTTAGTATCGATTTGCATTACGTTCATTGGATTTTACCACAATGGTTACCAATAATAGTGAACTTTTCGTCGAAATTACGGTTTTTTTTAAATCTTAAAATCGGTAGAGCTCCAAAACTTTGTTTGGGCGCTAGAAAAATTGAAAATGAAAGTTTAAAAAATTATCATTAGGGAGAGATAGATAGATCGAGAAAGAGAGAGAGAGAGTGGGAAGTCTCGTGATTTAATGGTTAATAAGGTTAATTAATTAAGACAAATTATAACTTAAAAATAAATTGAAATTTGCGACCATAGATTTCATTCTGGTTGTGCTATTTTTTTAAAAACATATTTTTGTTGCAGGATGTAATACAGAAAGCAAAATACGCAGTGCGATTTTAGATTATTTAACTGCATAGAAATTTAATCCACTCTTTCTGAATACACTCTAAGCTATAAAAATATCAAAGATTGTTTTCTTTTTTGAAATTGTCTCTTAACAAACGAGAAAAAAATGAAAGATATGCTATAATTTTTACGTTAATTATTAAAATTAGTTACCACCTTATTGCTAATTATTATGCACCTTTTATTGAAGTTATAAAATATTTAAGATATTTTTTCTGACGATATTATATTTTAAAAAAACTATCGGAATAAAAAAAATTACCTTTGTGAAACAAACGTCGAATGGCGTTTCTGAGATTCTACTGAAAATGGAATAGAAGGAAATAATCTTTCTTGCCTTTCATACTCCATAAGGGCATGAAATTCCAGTCAAACAGTCATCATTCTTGAGAAAGGTATCACATGCAAATCGTAAAGATTCGTTTTGTTTGAACAATTGTGATGTTTCAGAAGAGAATGCCGATTCCTGCGTGCCAAGCAACTCAAGACGAATGAAACAAAAATATGTCGATGGAAAAATGACGCAAGTGTTTTTAAGTCAAGGGGAGTTAATTCATGCTCACGTAACATTCATATTACTTATTAATCCTTAGCACGTCATGAACAGGGTGTCACAAAACACGCATAGTCAAGTTTTCAATTGAATGATGCCATATGAATGGATTCTTTCTCGAATTTAACAATAATTAATTAATTTAACAATGTTACGATTTAGACAGCAGAAAATATCATATTCTGAAAAAGATAAGAACAAACTAATAATTTTTTCGTTCTTAGAAACTAAGTGCAATTGTTAACAAATGGAAAATCGTCTCGCATATTATCTAATAAATGTATTTGTGTATAATCAATCGCACGTCCCTGGAAAATAATACTTACAAAAGGGGCTACCAGAGTGCGATATTTGGCGATTAATTGCCGTGGTAAAGTTAATATAGAAAAGTCAGAACACAAAATATTTATTTCAGGTTTGTATTGATTAAAAAAATATCTGTTACAGAACTACTGTTGCAGTTACAAAATTCAATTATCCAATTTCAAATATTTATCTCTTTCCATTTTATCACGATTGCTTGCTCATGGAAATATAGACATATAGGCAATAGATCCTGTGACGAAATTGTTACAATTTAGATATATGTCTAAATTTTAGATGTCAAATTTGCGCATCAAATGATCCTAAGATGAAGTTGTTCCAATTTAGACAGATGTATACACTTTAGGTATCAAATGATCTTAAGATGAAATTGTTCCAATTTAGACAGATGTATACACTTTAGGTATCAAATGATCTTAAGATGAAATTGTTCCAATTTAGACATATGTATACACTTTAGGTATCAAATGCTCCTAAGAGGAAATTGTTCCAATTTAGACAGATGTATACACTTTAGATATCAAATTTGTGCATGAAATGCTCCTAAGATGAAATTGTTCCAATTTAGATAGATGTATACACTTTAGATGTCAAATTTGCGCATCAAATGATCCTAAGATGAAGTTGTTCCAATTTAGATATATGTCTACACTTTAGATGTCAAATTTGTGCCTCAAATTTTCATCTCTTTAAATCTTTTCATTTTGTTGGTATTATATAAAATTTTATTTGGAAAACCGCTGAAGCTTATTTTCTCTGATTTGGACTTTGTTGAAAAATTAATAGAAATCTACAGATTTGAATTATAGACTATACAAAATTCCATGATTCTGGAATTTGGTATATAGTCTCATGTTGATTCAAACATTTTAATGTTATTGTGTTCATGGACAGAATCATTGTTAAGTAAGCATAATTGCAAAAAGGCTTGATTAGGATTTAGGTAGATTTCGAAAGTGTATATTGTTCAAAATTTCGAGTTGAACAATTTCAATGCAGTACTTTTTTGTATTACTCTATTACAATACTTTCTATTTGTATAATTTCTCTTCACTCATTAAAAAGTAAAAATATTTTATAATTCCAAAAGATAAGTAGGTATAACCAATGGCAGGTTGCAAAGATAGCTTTTTTTGAATTTTAAGAATATGCAAAAGTAATTCTTGTGCGATAATATATTTGGAAATTATTACGGAAAAGCTTCTGTTTTATTTAATTTTGAATTAATAAAACAGCAGCTAATTAAGCAGAATTAATAAACAGCAGTTTCAGCAATTAATTAAAGTTACTAAAACATTTACTCCCATATGTATTTTTCTTAAATGAATAATCATTCTCTATCGAAGAAAATACACGCTGATATTTTCTTTATATCATTATTCCTCGCGCTCTTTGATATCTATTGATCGCCCCACAAGCAATTTTGTGTTACATCACGCGAATCTCCCATTCATTCGAAGAGAGACAGAAATGCAAATAATTGACAAAAATGATTAAAAACTTCGTGAATGATGTCTGAGAAATGGGTGTTTTCGCGAAGTCACTCTAAATGGAAGTTACCGCCAATTTTTTGATGAATGGGTTAGGAAACTCAATCAAAAACAACTACGGGGACACCATTGTAGAAAGAATTCATTCACCATTCAAGAAATTTTAAATCAATCAGAAATTTTTTTTCTTGCGTCACGAGGCAAGTCCAAAACTAGTTAATGAAGTTATTCTGTTTTTTCGTTGTTGTTAAAAAAACAAAATATTTCCAGAGCAATAATGGAGAGACCCTAAAACATTTATAGATTTTTCTTATTGCACTTCAAAAAGGAGTTATGATCTAATTCAATCGTATTCAGTAATAACAAGGAGTAGTTATCGAGTGAAAAAAAATTTGTTACTCAGACTATTTTTACTTTCCGGCATACTACATACATGATAGAATATTGATCATTGTGCCAGTTTTCGTTTATCCATACTTATTGCTGGATAAACGAAAACTGGCTTAGTGGAAACCAAATTTAAAATTTTGACTTCAGCCGATATGACATGGGCATATCATGCAACAGCAAACATATATTTAGAAACCATCAAAAATAACAACACAATTATTTTATAGCATTCATTTAGAAATAAACTAACAAACATGTAATTCGCTGTTTAAAATCAAACGTAAACAATGAGATATACCGCATATACATACCACAACTCTTACTATTTGCGCATATTCAGTTTTAGGTTTTCGCACATGAGTGGATAAGTGCATAGCACAAATACTGCTGCTTTACGCATGCGCGAATCGCGGTAGGAAAATAGTAAAAATCGCAATAAAAAAACTTTTTTTTATTTTGATATGACTTTAATATACTAAAACCTTTTCCAATAAATGCCCTACAAAGTGGTGCAAATATATCCAATATCAGTTAAGTATTTTTAGAGTTTTTCTCTTTTAAACATACAGACATTTGCATGAGACTACATTTTAAACTATGTATAAATAAGTGGAAATTCCTGGATACCAGTTCTCAAGTCTTAATTGATGATTTCATATCTTCAATTTTTATGTAATTTGATATCTCAGAATATCTAGATGCGTTATAACGATCCTTAACTTTATCTACTACCCTCAACTTTTGAGATTTATTGCAAAAGTCATATAATTGATTCTCCGACCTTCTCGAAGGCACACAGAATAAACGATAAAACTAAATGATCGGACTGCCGCAACAGCAACACTGTCATCGCCGGTCACGGTACAACCCCTTCCCTTAGAGAGTATGATCCGTCATCAATGGGAGGAGTCAGACCCCCGCCTATTTGTGTAACCCTCCAGAGTGATGAGATTCAGCCACTTTGCCGGAAACATCTAATTCTCTTTACGAGATGCCCCAAGGGGGGAGAATTTCATTTTGTATTATATAGTGAAATAAAACCTTAACCAGCCCCTAACCTCAATAACCAGACCAAATTCGAAAATTATTCTTATTATTTTGCACGTAAACTTATTAATTACAGTGCACTATACAATCAATTATGACGCTGTGCACTTTATGATCACAATGCATTGTGCGGTCCTTGCACTGAGCATGATTTGAGATGTTACCTTCTTTTGATGTGATAGGATGTAGTTAATCAAAGCGTAATATAATAGGCAAATGAATAGTTTTTATTTCTAATTAAAACCTATTAATACGATTGGCAAATAGCTTGTGGTTATAAACAAAAGTATGAAATTTTAAAATTATATCCACAGTATTGCCGAGAAAACTATTTTATTAGTTAGCAAATTTATTATAAGAAGATTCACTAATATAATAATATGGTAAGCGTTTCGCTGTTTCCTTTGCATTTCCCAATAATTTAAAGCGTTATATGTTTCCCTTCCTCTCAAGCTGAGTAAATTTTCTGATACATTTATAGTGTCATTTTATTAAGAAAATACACAAAATTTATTCACATAATTTAATAATAAAAAAGCTTAAAAATGGTTAAAAAAACCTTTTTTTTTCCTTAAAATAGATTTCTACGTCATAAAGGAATACCTCCTCAAAAAGGTTTTTAACAAGGCTTTTCATCGAAAAAAAAACGGTTCTAATGCGAAATTTGATATCCTCAAACAAAGTATTAGACGTTTTTTTATTTAAAACATAGTTATTTTTTTCATGCCGTTTCAGATTTCTATTGATAATGATCTGGATAATCGAGATTTTACAGGAAAAATAAAAATTATACACAGTTTTGGCCTTGAGATCTACAAAAAACATTTCCCGCCTTCAACGAATTAAAAAAAAATCAATGTCAGTTTGATTGAGGACATGATAGCTAAAAATACATGGATGAATGAAATTTAGAATGATCTACCAAATTTGTAGATTCCTATCAAATTTGTCTGTTACTCCAAGTGTGCGATAACATAATAGTAAACAGGAAAGATAAATGAAATTTGTTTTCATTTTGGCAGCCGAGCTGTAGATCTGTATCAAATATTTGGCTCAATCGATCAATGGGGAAGAGTTCTAAAAGGCAAATTGATTTTCTTTTTTTCTTATAAATATAAGCCCTAAACGCTATATGCTGTAAAGTACAAAAAAGAAATGTTTTTTTTTTCTTAAAAAGATAAACACAACCCTAAATGTTGTTTAATAGAAAAGAAAATCGAGGGTGATTTCTTTCATTGGCTGCATTTATTTCAATGTAGTATCAGCAAGATGTATTGTCAGACAACAGAAGAATCAAAGGTACCCTTTTTAAGGATTCTTTTTTTAACAGCAATCACTAATAAATGTATTGCTTAGAATAGAGATCCTTCAATGATTTTGAAAACACTGCTTTCTTTATTTTTTTTCAATGATGCTAAAGTACAGTTCAATACTCTTTGTACTAATATTTAAGTTAAAATCTTTGTAACTGGCATCCAATAAGTGACAATAACGAAATAATGATACCTTTTAAAATGCCAATTTAATTCGGAAGTTAAAAAATCAATAACACACACACACACACACACACACACACACACACACACACACACACA
>JAOUZG010007864.1:0-11599 GCA_026289955.1 Argiope argentata | reverse complement strand
CTGTAATTAAAAATGAATGGAGATAACTTGACAAGCTCTGAGTAATACATGAAAATTATATGTAAGCAAAAATTTCTGACTTCTCTTGATTGAAAAAGTCTGTAAAATGTGTATAAATAAGAACCTTTCCCTACAATTTCTGCAAAATATTTTTGAAACCATGGGAAAATAACTGTCTATTAAAAAATATTAAATTAATTAGCCTCTACTATAATTGAGTTCATTAACTCTTTGCATTCCGATGGTGCCCTCACCATTCAAGATTGTACATCATTTTTGAATTTTATTTATTTATTTTTCAAATGTAATTGTTAAAAACGCCTGCACAATGGTTAAGAGATATACATTGATTTTTCAAAGAAATTCGACTTAAAAGAATAATTTATATTTATTTTTCATAGCAATAAACAAATATTTGTATTAAGTGAATAATTTTGCATCTAATTATTTTTCAAAGTGCAAAGGATTAAACTTACAGGCCTAATTATATAACTCCAATGCTATTATTTACTTCTGACGTTTTTTAAATCAATAAAATAATATGGATTAGATAAATTTCTTTACAATTACATTAATAGGGAAAAGAAGTCATTACTATGAAAATACATTATTATAATTTACAAATAAATTCTTTAGAATATGCTTAAGCTTCATATTCATTGGTCACTAAATGTGCTTTTTGATCATTAAAAATTTCAAACAAAACTATCAAATACACCATTCTTAATTACTAAATTGAAAAAAATATCATTTTCTCTAGCAAATAACAAAGTTACTCTTAACTGTATTTTTAAGGAACACTTTAGTAAAGCAGAAATATATTCAGAATTATGTTTGATAATGTAATTGTCTTTTCCAGCCTCCCCCTTTCTTTTCTTTTCAGAACAAAACATTTAAGATTTCATTTATAAAAATAAGCTCATTACTCTTGAGAAACTTAAGTAATTTTCAAACATAAACTCAATACTTTCATCTATAGGAAATTATTCTTTTCCTTCTTTATCTTTTAGATGCACTTTTGCTTAATAGTGTATATTCATTTTGTTTTCTATTATATTGTTTAAATTGAATTTTGATACATTTTTTTAAAGTGAGGTGGATGAAGAGAGTTAAATAGATTTAATATCAAAGCTTTGGATATTTGTTTTTAAAAAAATGCCATGTTTTAAATGTCAGGATATACTTTTTTTTTTGTCATAATGTATGATTTTCAGAATATTTATTCCAATTTTATAATTTATTCATTTTGATTTTTATATTTATTGAATTGCCTTTAATGTTAATGCAATGCCTGTAAAAATCATTGGCCAGTTAATTAACATCGACTTTAAATGAATTTTACCATGAAACCTCACAAAAGAAGGTAATTATATTCCTGAATTTTACTCATAATACCAAAGAGGGGGGGAACTTTGGATGTAAAACAATGTATTTCATATATATATATATATATATATATATATATAGTGGGTTTTTTTTGTATGAATGTTATCTAAAGATATTTGCCTTTGATAACACTTAAAGATTTGGTAAAATTCGGACATGACATTATAATTTTAAAGAATTTGTAGTATGAGTAAGTACTGCCCAAATACCATGATTTTTCTCTGTGCAATGTACTAATTTTCTATGCTTTAACCATCTCTCCCATTCCATTGATATACTGTTATTCTACTGAAACTGTTATTTCCTTCTCATATGACCAAATATGGCTTATAACTTTTTGCTACGGCATAAAATGCAGCCTCATAATCTGTTTGGTAATTCTGTTTATATTCTTATTCCATTTTATTGATGTTATTGCTATTCATCTATGTTATAATCTTGACTAGCATTACTCTCTCTTCACTGAAGACTTTATTGGCACATGTTTAAACTTTTTTATCTGCATTTGACAGTGATATTTTTCCAAAGCACAAATAAGAGTGTTATTCTAACATGTTGTCAATTCAAACTGAACTTGAAATACAATCCAATCTGGCTTGTGACATCATATTGCGTACCTGCCACTTGTTGAAAAACATTGCTAGTTAAGAAAGTCATTTTTCTGCATTTTGTTTTGCTCCTTATATGATTCACTTATTATGGAAAGTTCTCGTTCAGCATTCTTTTAACTGATCACCCACTGTGCTTCAAACAAATCTCAAATCACGTTATTTAAAAATACTGTTACTTGAAAAAAATAATGAAATATTTTTTTAATTGTACATATTATTAAGCTTTCCCTTGAATTTTCCTCCAATTAGGTATAAAAAATAGTAAATATTTATAAATATTTCTGGTTTAATAAAATTAATGCATACCATGTTTGCTATGAATACCTCTTATTAGACTGTTCGCATATAAATTTTTTTTCCTTTTTTTTATTGTGTTATATATTTTGAATACTATCTTTTAAAGAAATAAAAATATGTCTTCTGAAAAATGAAAAGGCGTTAAAGATGCTATTTAAATTTAAGGAAAAGCTACTTAATTCATAAACTTTATTTACAACTTATGTGATTAGTAGAATGTATCTTATGTATGAAACATTTGTTTTGATTAACAGTGAGTAATCTGTTCATGCAAATATATTTTTGTTTAATCTTTTCAGTTCTTGTGGTGCCTATTGTTAATACCAAAATATTCTGAATTTTATCCTTAAATTCATATTGTACATATGCTTCTAAATCACATAATCTGAACACAAATAAATATTTAATGAATTTTTTTAATTATAGATAATATTAATTAAACTCAATTGAATGAATTTTTTTAAGTTATATGTTTAAAAAAACAATATTCAATTTTTTAATTCCAAAAATTATAATCTAGATTGGAAAGAGTGAAAAGATTTCTGTATTTCTTTTAGCATTGAAAATACTCAGAAAGTGTCTCATCTGCAGGAATTATCTGAAGAGATGCATACTGATTTGAGGTAAGATTTCTAAATTTTCACAAATGCAGGTTTTTTAATCATAGTATATATATATATATATATATTAATAAAAATGCAGCTCGAAATGCGTTGCTAAGCGCAAAACTGGAGAACGGCTTGACCAATTTGGCTAATTTTATAAAATATTTTCGTTAAGACACGAGGATGGTTCTTATGGAGAGAAAAAAATGAAAAAACTGTGAGGAAAATGGTTAAAATGACACTTTTCTTACTTTCCCACCAAAAATCTTCATTTCCTTCTCCCACGCCAACTGAGTAAATAGCAGGAAGTAATAAATTATGATTTGTTTAGAAAGAAATACGCGAAGTCAGTTGGTTTTCATTCATAGATAACGGGATGTTTAAAAAAGAAAAAAAAATAGTTGCTTTTATTATTATTTGGTATGAATATTTAATCTATGCCTGCTCAAAATTAAGTCTGGGCAGGGAAGAAAAAAAGAAGGGTGTGTGTGTGTCACCATTATTTCCTCTGTGAGCGGCATTTTCCAAGCTGTTTTTAAACTTTCGCATCTCTTGAAAACCAACCGTGTCTTTATTTGTTTAGTGTGTTTACATTTATTAAAATTTGAATCTCATTAATCTATAAAAACGTAGAATTTTAGACCTTTCCCTCCACCATGTATGGAAAATATCAATTCCGGGACCATCATTGCTCGGATAGAAAGAGAAAGATAAGTAGTACAATGAACAGAACATCTGAAGAAAATAATACTATAAATGAATTATATGATTATCAAAATTTATTTGGTTTAAAAATATTTTGGTAAAAAACCTGTTATGAGACACAGCTACATAAAATATTATATGAAAATTTTAGCGAGCATTAATACTGGCGAACCGACTGGTCGCCAAAGGCGGCTAGTATGTATATATATATATATATATATATATATATATATATATATAATCAAGCAGTTAGATGTTTAATTTTTAATTTTCTTAAAGTAGAAATCTTTGAAGTGAAAATTTAATTTTTATTGTAATGTGTGATTATGAAATATTGTTATGATTGAAAATATTGATCCAAATAATGATTGCAACTTGATTAATTTATAGAATTTTCATTTAATGTTCACTCAATAATATGAACTAGTGTAAATTTAGAACCCATCACTCACCTTGCATTTGTGGTGTGTAACCTAAAGAATAACTGAGTTGATAATTGAGAGTTTTTACATTAGAATCTTATTTAAGCTTCTCTTTTTTTTTCTCCCTTTGCAAATTTTATTGGTTTTTAAATTTTATTTCTTTTTTATTTTATAATTTTCACTTTTCACTGTAATTATTCTTATTTATTAACATTATTAAAGTAACTGTAAGTATGCTAACTATGATTATTCCAATGTATGGAGTCTGATCATATACACTCACTGGCCATTGAATTAAAATCACAAGATCAATATTTTATGGAACCACTTTTTGCGCTGATAACTGCTCTGATTTGTTTGGGCATCGAGTCTACAAGTTTCTGGGGTGCATTCACATCCAGAGAATACCATGCATCGGCCATGCAACTTTTTAGAACTTGTAAATTAGATGGAAGAGGAGAGTGCTGTCGGATGTATCTTTCCACCATATTATACACATTTTCTATAAGGTTAAGATCTGGGCTATGCAGTGGCCAGGGAAATTGTTGGAAGTCAGACTGATGCTCATCAAACTAATTTTGGGCATTTCTGGTACAATGTATATTTGCATTATTGTCCATGAAGTATCCGTAGCTATCAGGATAAAAATGCAACATTTCAGGGTGCAATTGATCTGCCAGTATATCTGGTTATTGCATGGTTGTTTCTCGCCAAATTCAACGTCTTCCATCACTGCAAAATAAAGTGTAGCGTGATTCATCCGATCACATTACCAGTTTCCAATCCTCAGATGCCTAGTGTCTTCTTTCCTATACCACTGCAAAGGAATTTTTGCGTTTCTGGCAGACAAGGACACACACACTTACTCGACACACACACTTTTTTCTCACAGTCACTCGACTATGTATTCTTATCTTCTGCAATTCTTTGCACATGGTTCAAGCTTTCTTACACATTTTATATGGAGTTAAAATCTGAGCTATGTGGTGGCTAGGGAAGGTGGAAATTGAACTGATGCTCAGCGAACCAGTTTTGAACACTTCTGTCACAATCTATTGCTGCAATATCGTCCATTAAGTATCCATTAGCATCAAGATAAAATTGCAACATTACTGGGTGCATTTGATCTGCCAGTATATCTAGGTATTACATGGTTGTTTGTTTACCCTCGAGGAACATCGGAGCTCCAATTCCTCCAGAACGTGCTCCATATCATGATACTCTTTCCAGACCCTTGCACAGTGCAAGTAAGGCAAGATTGAATCGTGTCTTCTTGGGGTTCTCACCAAATTCAATTGATGGGGTCTTCCATCAATTCAAAATTAGGTGTATTATGATTCATTCAACCACATTACCCATTTCCATTCCTCAGATGCCCAGTGTCTTCTTTTTTGACATGTCAGACAGAAATAAGTGGTTTTCTTACAAGCACTCGACTATGTATTTCTATCCACTGCCATTCTCTGTGCATGGTTTGAGCTGAAATCTGTTGGAAAGAGTCTTAGTTGATGATTTGGGTCAGTTGAATTACAGTAGAGTCCCTGTTCTGCTGTACAATTTGTCGGAGATCAACGCCGATCAAGCTCTTTGAAAATTGTGCACAAATGCATTTACGTCTTCTGGAGAAGGACTGGTTTCTCATTCCAACTTTTGAAAACCTTTGATATGGTTGCTTTTGAGAACCTCATCTGCTGTCTTCAAAATCAAAGCGCCTGCTAAACGAGAACCAACAATAAGCCCTTTTTCTGAAGTGAAAGATCTGTCATTTACCCCATTTTACTTTATTCGTCACGAAAAGGACTCTTACACCTTACTTATACTAGCATTCTAACCACATGTAACCCACTTCATAACAAAAAAATTGCAGACTTCATCCCTAACATGCATTCAAATGTAAATCTCAAAGGTTTCTAATTCATTAGCCAGTGAGTGTACTTAAATACGATTTTTATTTTATTTTTATAAATATATTATTATATAATTTTATTGCACTTTCAACAATTATGAAGTAAATTTGTTTTTAATGTGATGAAAAAAAATCTTTTTGCTTGAAATACTAAGCTTATTATATAGAATAACTATAATTTGCTCTTGTCAATTTTTCCTAAGTTGTGCTTTTAATATTTCAAGATTGCTTGGTGAAAATGACAAAAGCATTTATAAATTGCAGTAATTTTTGCATTTTCTTTATTACAGTCTAAACTCAAATAAAAACATTTTCTTGAAAATGTGCATTAATAATGGCTGATAATCATAAAACAAAAGTTGATTCTATGAATTATTTTTCTTCTTCTGAAAGAACTGTTATCTTTTTAAGATCCAATTCATTGCAGAATCCTATATAAACAATAAAAAAATATGACTTTCCATATTAATTCATTTTTATTATCAGTATGACTTTTATGCCTTGACAACCATAAATTAGAGTCATTTATGTCTTGTTGGATTCCTTGTCATTCATAACTTTTTTTATTAATTAACATCTTTAATTTATTCCTTTTCATATAAAATTGATGATAAATACTTTATAATTTCTCCCTTCTAACTCAGATCATTCAACCTTTCTGTAATCATGCTCTGTAGATAGTCATTTTGCAAGTGGCTAGACTTATTGCAGTCTGATAAAATGAGCTGTTTGTAAGCTGTTGTAATGTTGAAAGATATGATGAATATTATTTTTAATGAAAGGAGGGATAAGTTCTTGTTTTCTAACAGCTACTTAAGAAGGAAATTTTTTCTGCCAAATACTTAAAGTATGTTTAATTAATTTTTTTTTTTTGACACAAAAATTTGGACAGTTTTATTTTTTATTCTCCTTATTATCATTTAATTACCTAATTCTTTTCATTCCCACTTATTCAAAATTAAGAATTTTATTTGTTATTTTAAATGAAATTAAGTTATTTTATAACTATTTGACTGAGATTCTTGGAGTCTTTTTTTTATTCATTAATTTGATTTTGTAAAATTTCTTTAAAAAAAACTTAATGATGTAGGCCTATATTCAAAATTCAAAAATTATAAACTATGTAATTGATAAATAATTTTTTAGATAATATTTTAAGAGCATAGAGTATGGGGTAAAATTTTGTGTTCATAATTGTTAATGTGTTGTATAGTTGACACTACTGTTGATTGGCTGGATATTATTTTTGGAGTAATATGAATCTATGTCCTTTATATGCATTTTTTATAAATCTCTGCAATAATGAGCGGTTTTTATCATGCATCTTGTGAAAGGAATTATTAATGAAAAGCACATTAAAATGCCCCCATGTAGTAATAATGCCATAGAAAACAAAAAAGGGGGGCTTTTCAGCCGTTTCTGGAGTGTCTTCCAATTGAATTACTTCATTGCTAGAATAAATATGTACAGCAATTTTTCAGTATCTCCAATGGCATTTTATTATATGTTTTGTTAAGAGAACTATCAAGTACACTTTTAAAAACTGTGCTTGATTTTTTTAACAGCAAGTTGAGAGACATTCTTGTTGAGCTGCCTTCCTTTTTTTTTTGTTTTTATTGCTACCAAATAATATATAAATATAAAACATGATCCTTTTTAGCGGTTTGATTGGATTAAATCCTTTAATTCCAATCAATCTCCTTGTAGAAGGGCAATGGCAGTGAGATTTGTTTTATATGCTCAAATCTCAGAAATGAAATTTTATTTATAAATGCCATTTAAATACCTTATTGACTGTCTCTCAATGGGAAAGTTTCTATTTGTCTATTCTTTCTGTGATCATAAAAGAATTTTCTTTTTTGAATCTGTAAATGCTATCATTGATTGATTTCATGATTATTAAGGCTTTCTGTCAGTATTATTCAATATTTAATGGTCATTGAACAAAGAAAAGTTCTTTGAACAATTGGATACCTAATGTATTAATGTCACAGGGGAAAAAAAAGGAATTAATACAAACCTCATTATATTCTTTCCATAATAGACCAGCCAAATTTTGACATTGTTCAGTTATTTTTTTTGCAACAATCCAATCAATTATTGTTTTTAATTTGTTATGATTTTTTTATGAATATACCTATTTGAAGTTTTACTTAAGAAGATATTTTATTTTATATTCATTTGGAAAATTATTGAAATATTTAACGTATTTCCCGCCTCCCATATTTCATATCTCTTGCAAGCATTCACAGTGGCTGTGTGCATCATGTACTTCTAAAGAGATATTTATTTTTAATTAACAAACTAAAAATTTTGTTTCATTCTAATGTTTTATTTATTTATTTATTTTAAGTTACATTTTAAATAAAAGAGCGTAATTTCTGCTTAAGCTACTTATTTGTATAATTGTACATCAGTAATTAAAAAAACCTTATTGATTTCATTTTGAACATAATGTTTTTATAATGATTTATGTTAACATAATTTAATAAATGCTATAAATAATTGCATTAAAAATGTTAATATTGTTAACTTTTCTAGAAACTAATTATTTTGATTTTAAATATCTTCAGGTCTGAATATAAGATTTCAAATTTCCAACCATATTTTTTGGCATTATAATAAAAAATGTCCCTAGTTTGGGAATTTTTAATAGAATTAATAAGTTCTATTTCTGAATTACACATGAAAAATAAAACTAAGTAGTTTAGCCATGTTGACAGTGAATTTCTTTTGTCTTAGTTATCTTATCTTAGCTTGTGGAAGTTGTCTTTTTTCAATTTTTATTATTGTTTAGGGGCCTTTTTTTTCAGATATATTTTTTGAAAATTGATAAATCTGCATAGACAAATAAACTGAATATATTCAAACTCTTTGGGAATTTAATTTCTTTATAAAGTTAATATATTTGAATTGTTTAAGAGTTTAATTCAGGGATGGGCAACCTATGACCTGCAGGCCAAAATTGGCCCGCATAGCCTTTGAAGATGGCCCATGAATGTTGTTAATAAAATAAGACTGATTTAAAATGAAATTAGAGTATTTCAATTAAATAGGAGAAAAATTCTGATACGAAAATTATTCTACATCAGAATAAATAATTTACTGTTGTGTATTAAATTTATTTACTTTTTAATATGCTGCTTTTCAGTTTGTTCCCTTCATGGCTACTTGCGAGTACGAGTTTTTATAGGAGAACCCCACAGATGTGATCGTGATGATCATTCTAATAAACAACACAGCATGGTTTTGCTAGCAGATCAGTTATTTCGTAATCGCCGCCACAGAATGGGTTGGATATTCTCATTTGATTTCAAATTGTTAGTTTAGTATCATTTATTATATAAAGGCATGAAGAAATACTTTAATAAAATGAGAAAAAAAAGGAAAGAAGATTACAAAATCGGAAATTTGAAGATTCATGGACAGATAAATATTATCTAGTACAATGATACTGTTACATGCTTAATGTAATTGCAAGATTGCAGTGACAAAAGAGGATAGCGTAATGTGGCATTATAAGACAGAGTATAAACATTTTGCATTTATGAAAGAATATGAATGATTGCAAAAAATTTGTTCAGCAGTCAAGCAATTTTTTTTCAAAAACAGGCATTTGAATTGGATTCATAAGTGGAAATGAGCTTAGGTGTTTCTGAAATTATCACTAAAGTAGGTTGACCGTTCATAGATGGGGATTTTGTTAAAAAGTGATTGTTAATTGCATCAGAAAGACTTTGTCCTGAAGCAAAAAAGAAATTTCAAAATATAAGCTTAAATTGAATGACTATTCAAAGAAGAATTCAACAGTTGAATGAAGATATTGAAAATCAAGTAAAATCTACTGCTTAAAACTTGGCATATTTATCTTTAGCTTTTGATGAATCTACCGGTCAAACATCCATGGCCTAATTATACTTGTTCAGTTCATGGAAATGTTTAAAAAATTTATGTTACTGAAGATGTTACATTGAAAAATATTATGATTTAGAATGTTTCCCATGAAGGGACAAACAACTGGAAGTGAACTTCTTTCCAGTTTGACACATTTGTGCAATGCAGCTTTTTTTAATATGAACAATTGCATTAGCATTACGATAGATGGAGCAAAATCAATTATTGGTATGAAATTTGGAATGGTACGCTATTAAAAGAAGGCTTTGCCCAGAATGGTGTAGAACTGTTGCAGTTTCGTTGCATTGTTCATCAAGAGAATGTATGTGGTAAAGAATTAAGATTTGCAAACCTAATGCAGTGTGTATCTGAAGCAATTAACTTTTTTCGTAGCCCTCAAACATAGGTAATTCAAATTTTTTTTAAGGAATTTGATAATCTGCCTTCTGATATTCTTTATTACATAGAAGTTAGATGGCTCAGCTGAAGAGTTGCCTTTAAGTATTTTATGGAACTAATTGATGAAATTATTACATTTCTAAGTAAGCGTGGTAGAAATACCAGACAGTCAAAATAAGCTGGTTTCCAGTGTGATTTGGCTTTTCTCATGGACATAACAGGCCATTTGAATGACTTGAACACAAAATTACCCGGAAAAAATCAATTCATTTTTAAATAAATAAATAATGTAAAGTCATTTAAACAAGTTATGATTTTTTCAAAGTCAACAGAAAACTAAAAAAATTTGTACTATTTTCCTACTGCTAAAAAAATGCATAAAAAATTTCCACACTTGAAAATGCAGTATGAGGAACAAATACAAGTCTTGTATAATGCTTTGATGATTGGTTTTCAGATTTTGAAAAGTATCAAACAATAATTGATGTATATTCTTCTCTATTTTCTGTTGATGTAAATCGAGTTGATGGGTAAACAGTTAGCCGTAATTGATTTACAGAATTCTGATTTTTAAAAAAATCTATTCAAAGAAAAAATGATATTAGAATTTTATGAAGACTTACCTGAGGAATGCTGATGCTTAAAGCAAAATGGAGCTGCATGTGCAACATTTTGTGGCAGCACTTACATTTGTAAGCAAACTTTCTCACAAATGAATTCAAACAAATCAAAAATATGAAATAGAATAGCAGATAAGAACCTTTCTTCTATGTATTGCCACAACCAATCTTAAGCTCAACATAAAATCAACTAACTTCAAATATTCAGTCCCATTCATCTCATTAATTTTTACTAATTTTTTTCCTCAAAATTTTAAATTGTGTTCTCTATATAAGCACCAAAAAATGTCTTCTGTTATACTATTTCTAGTTTCCCACCAAAAAGGTTCCTACTAAATAGTAGGAACCTTTTTATTTATTTGTTTTGAAGGTAAAGCATTTAAATCATATTTATAATGTTTGTGTTTTATTTATTTGTTTATTGCATAATATATGCATGAATGAAATAAGTAAAGTAATAATTGTAATTCATGTGTATTGCCACAAAAAATTAATATTTTCACATTTATAACATGATTTAACATTCACGCCCTTCTTTGGCCCTCAACATGATTCTTTTTCATATTTTGGCCCTCTATCCTGAAATGGTTGTGCATCCCTGGTTTAATTTATTTATAAATTTGTTATTAAACACCCATACTCCTATGGTCAAACTGTATCTAGAATATTTCATTTAAAATGCATATATAATTGAAAATGTTTGCTAACTTTTATTAAATATATGCATGTCACTTAAAAATTAATTGGTGTCTCA
>JAOUZG010007858.1:40240-78643 GCA_026289955.1 Argiope argentata | reverse complement strand
TGATGCTTCCTGTTCGCCTTCAGCGATTATATGCCGCTCGATCCTCTCATATTCTTCCCTTTTGTGAAAGAGTGAAATTACTCCTTGAAGATTCGGAACTCCACGATGTAATTATTCAAACACATGATCCATTACTATTTCCTCCTTGGGATATCCCTCAATTCTCTTTTCTAAATCCATTTCATGGATTTGAGAAACCAACAACGGCTCCAGTAATTTTTCAGAAACTATTTAGTTCTCATCGCTGTCAGTATTCGACTCATATGCCTCTTTTCACTGACGGCTCGAAGTCCAACGGTTATGTTGGATGTGGTATCGTTTTTAATACACAAACCCTTAGTTATCATGCATACTTCTTTATCCGTTTTTTCTGCTGAATTAACGGCAATTCTCTATGCTCTACAAAATGTTGCTCTCTCTACCGAGCGCAAATTTTGTATTTATACCGACAGCATGAGTTCTTTGAAAACACTATCTCATTTTCATAATCAAATTCATCCTACAGCCTTGGAAATTCTGAGTCTCTTGAGAACTTTAAAAAGCAGGGACTATAAGATTTTATTCTGCTGGATTCCGAGTCATGTTGGAATAATGGGAAATGTTGAGGCTGATAACGCTGCGAAAACAGCATCTTTATTTATAAATCGTGATGTGCCATTTGACGATGCGAAGAATTCATATACGCATTTTATTCATTCTAAATGGCAAAGATCGTGGGATCAAAAATCTAATAACAAATCGCATTATATCAAAACTACAATTACATTATGGACGGCTCTTCCAGTGCGTGAGCTCGAGGTCAAATTGACTAGACTCCGCATTGGCCATACCCGCTTAACTCATCGACATCTTTTATTCGGCGAAAGAGCTCCTACTTGCTTGTCCTAATTTTAGATTTCACCGTATACAGGTTTTTAACTGCTCATCCCTGGACATGCGAATGCTGGTGGGTGAACCCCACCACGGCAATATTTTTAAATTTTTAAAAGCTATTGATATTTACCATTTTATTTGATCTTTAACAATTTTTGTAATTTAAGGATCTTGTTTCTTTTTAAGAGGCGACAAACATTTAAATCATAAAGCATTTTAATATTTAACTTTTACATGCATAATATTTTTTAATATATTTTAACCATACGTATGGCGCAGTATGATCAAAACTGGTTCTTGCGCCATTAAAATCCACAAAACCAACCAACTAACCACAAAAGAAAATATTCCTGGCTAATTACGCAACTTACTACAGTTACCGCAACATCACGCACCCTAATCAAAATGCAGCGGGTGGAACTGCAATACTAGTTAAAAACTGCATCCCACACTATGAAGTAATCCCACCAACACTACAATATGTGGAAGCGAACATTTTAGCCATCAAAATAAAAAAAACCAAGAGCCTATTATGCTCACATCGATGTATATCCCCCCAACACTGATCCATCATTATTTGTTTTCGACATAGAAAACCTCATATAAACTGGAACAAACCAGATTATTGCTGGAGATTTCAATGCTCACCATTTTAATTGGGGCTGCAAACATAATAGTACTAGACGAAAATCTCTCTTAAATTTCTTTGACAGACCTGGAGTTGATATCATCGCACCAGCCCAACCTACTAGATATGGATATATTTCAGCCAACACAATAGACCTGACCCTCACAAAAGAATTCCTATATCCATACGAAATTATTTCCTTAGCTGAACTCAGTTCTGATCATAATCCAGTACTCCTAAAATTTTTCATTAAATACTCTCTTCCAGACAGTACAGCTAAACTTATAACCAACTGGAACCTCTACAAAAATAACCCGTCTAAAATAGATAATATAAATTTTATTTCCATTCAGTCCCAGAACATGACTGACGAAGCAGTTTTCAAATTAGAGGAAACTATCAATATGAACAAGATCACCGCCTCAAACCCCGCACCTACCATACAGAAACAATTCGACTCACAGCTAAAATCACTTAATAAGGAGCGTAATTACGCCAGGAAACGTTTTCAAGAAACAAGGGATCCAGTCTTCAAGAAAATAACCAACAAATTAAATAAGAAAATTGCCAAACTCAACTATATAATAGAACAAAATGCATTCATAGACAAAATTGTAAATGCTAACACTGAAGAAAAAACAATCTGGGAGCTTGTCAAACCCTTTAAAAAGAAATATAAAAGCATACCACCACTTAATGGGCCTAATAAACTTGCTATCACAGATGAAGAAAAATCTGAAAAGCATTGCCCAAAGCCTTGAAAAACAATTTCAAAATAACACAATTAATGCCCCTGATACTGAAAGTATGGTCGAAGAAAATGTCTCGCATTTTAATATCAAGCAATACTCTCATATTGACATTAAATCACCCCCACTAACAAGTGAAATTAAATTTGCAATAAAAAAATTAAAAATAAACAAATCACCTGGCATAGACGGCATAAACAATGAAATGCTCAAAAACCTGCCAGATAACATCAACTTTGAAATAACCATACTTATCTATAAAATTTTAATTTTTGAGTTTTACCCTAAAAGATGGGAAACAGCAATTATTGTACCCATACCAAAACCCGGTAAAGACCCAACCAACCCTACAAGCTACAAACCTATTTCCCTCCTACCATCTATCAGTAAATTAACAGTGCAAATTATCCTCACCAGGCGCAATATATACCTATCAGAAAATAAAAATTTAATATCTGAACAATTTGGATTCAGACAAAAACTTTCCACCACACATCAACTTTACAGATTTACAGACTTTGTCGAAGACGCTTTCCATAACAAGCAGAAAGCTGCTGCAGTATTTCTAGACATTCAGAAAGCCTTCGACAGAGTCTGGCAAAAAGGTCTAATACATAAACTAATTACAATATACCCAAATATCTTATCCAAATTTTTATTTCATACCTCGAATATAGGAAATTTATAGTGAGGGTAAAAAATGAATACTTCACAGAAAAAAAACATTCTTGCCAGGGTTGCACAAGGCTCTAAAATTGACCTTGTACTGTTTTCCATCTTTATCAACGACATTCCCAAACAGTTCAATACGATGCTTTGTATTTTTGCAGATGACACCGCAATTGTAGCAAAAAATAAAACTGCCAACTACATGCAAATAGCACTCAATAGGCACAAACTTGAAGACTGGTTCCATAAATAGAAAATTGCAATTAATGCTGAAAAAACTGAAGCAATCATTTTTCACAAATCTCCGTATAATACAAAATTCTCCCAAATTAAAATTAACAACAAAATTATCCCGTCGTCTCAGAGCTGTAAATATCTCGGCGTAATTATGGACAGGAGATTAATCTGGAAGCCCCATTTCTTATACATCAAAAACAAGTTCCGTGATCTAACTAGAAATCCCCCCCCCTAATCTCAAGGAACTCTAAAATGAGCAGGGAACACAAATTACCGATTTACACTGCCTATTTGCGTCTAGTGCTTACTTATGCCTGCCCGGTGTGGGGGTACGCTGCCAAAAGTAACCTAAAAATCATCGAACAGAACCAAATCATTAAAAATATTTGCAATACTCACAGATACTTCTCAATCTCTGAAATTTATAAAGCCCTTGATTATCCATCACTCAAAAAATGTATCACAAAATTAGCCAAAAGTTTCTACAACAACCTGCAAAACGTTGAAAATGAAGCCATTGAAGAAACGCAAAAAACGAACTAGATCCAAATATCAGAAGACCCATAAACATACTTCTCAATAGCTCAACCCCTTGAACACAGAAGTCAACCATTCCAACTATCTGACTTTAACTGCAGATATACACAATAACTGTGGCGCCATCTACCATTATTAAAATCAAACCCTAAAACTTTAAAACATTTCCTTGCCAAAACTAAGAACTTTCCCCGACAGCATACCCACTCACCCACTCCACCGTGTTCAGCCAATAGTAATGCTCCATTCCACTTTTAACACATTAACGGCCAATAACATCTCTAGCTTCACCAAAAATCTAAACAGTTCATGCCAAACCTTTTAACGCAATTCTCTGTACAGTCATATCAGTAAGGGGAGAGTTCTCCACGGAGGACGGGTGTCCCGACAAACATATCATTGAAGTTGAAGAAGTTGTCAAAGATCAGATTTTCGTGTTAGCTACCACGTTGACGGTTGCATTTTTCGTGATGGCTGAAAATCATGATGAGGGCGATATGGATGCCCAGGACTCAACTTCTGATAATCCTTCAATCCACGACAAAGTAAATCAGTGTCAAAAGATGTTCCAACTTTTCTGGACAACATTCAAAAAGAAATTGAAATAATGAGCAACAGGATTGATATTTTAAATCCATCCCAAGCAGGAAACTTGGATAAAGAAATCCAAATGAAGTACGAAGAAGAAATCCAAGAAAAAATCCAGGAAGCAGCTAAGATTGAGGATGAGTTAAAAATACTTTCGTGTCCTCTAGAGAGGTGCAGTACCCATAATACTTATAAACTAGTTAAACCTAAATCCTCAAATAAACGGACGCTTAACTCCCCCTTCACCAGTCATGTCAACAAATAATTTGGACAACTCTAATGGCTCTTCTGAGTTGCCAATGGACGGTGGAAGAGGTAAGTGCCAATTTTGTCACTTCTGCACAGTCTGACTGTGGTTCATATAAAATTGACCCTAATGCCTACTTCAATGAGATAGAATATAAATTTATTTTGGATAAAGTTAAAAGTCGGTTGGCCTTTTTACATGCTATCCCCAACAAAACTTTTGACACCATTTCTGAAATTGCAATACTGAGTAGCGAGGTTCTAATGTTGTCTCCTAATCATCATCGGTAATATAGGCAAAGAGAGTTAACCTTTTCATGCTTTCTGGCCGGTTTGTATTGTGCTGCTGGAAAATTTTTACTTCCATCCTTAAAACTGCCACCAGAACCATTGAAAACATTATCAGCTAGGTCCACAATTCAATCGAAATTGTTTTTGAGTAAAATTCGTAAATTCAATTCTTGCTTCCAAATGACAAAAATTATTCAAAAATAAGATGGTTGAAATTTTGAGTCTACATTCAAGTTGTTGGTTGAATGCGAGTTTTAATGGCGCAACAGCAAACCGAGGCTAAACTGCGCCAGACACATGATTGAACTATTCGAAATGTTCTGTAAAAAATTAAGTTAAAAATTATTGTACCAACATTTAAAAAAGAAAGATCGTATATAAAAATGGATGCGTTGTACTCGGTAAAAAGTTAAAAGTGGTGACACAATTTGCGAAACTAGATACATTCATAAAAGCGAATGACCTAAAAAATGAAACATATTTACTTGGGGATGTACTCCCACTAAGTCTGATAGGGTTAGCGAAGAGGAATTAAAAAATCGAATACAGTGATTATTAAAGTTTGGTCTACATTCAAGATTCAAGGACAAGTGTACCATCAAATTGGTTCATTGCTCCCAATGTCTAATACCGATCCAAAATTTTTACAAATCTACTTAATCGGCGATGAAGAACAATAAATTAATCCATGCAGCAAATACACCCGCATAGAGCAGATGGAAGAACGAGAAATTGTGGAAAGTTTGGAACCGTTTTTGCAAAATCTTAACCAATTGGTCCAATTGTTAAAGACTTTTCAACAGACTGCAAAATGACAAATACGTCATAGTCATTAAAGCAGACAAAGTAAGATATGGAAAGCATTCAGGTACATGTTCCAACTATCAACAAAGTTGCACTTATTATGGCTGGCGTGCCATCTGAATGTCGGGATATACGTATACAGCACAAATATAATACGGTGACAATTATTTAAGACAGTAATCGTTCTTACGATGCATGGCAGTATCCGTTGATATCTTGGGAAAGAGAAGAAGGATATCATTTAAATATTAAGCAAAGAAATCCAACGAAAGGTACAACACATTATTCAATTATTCCCTTTTTTGCACTAATGATTTGTTTGTTTCTGATTTATATTTTTATTTCCAAGTGTAGAAATGAACTATAAAGTTAGCGCTATGAACTTCTACGCATACCGGTTAAGAATTCGTACTAATCAATATAACACCATTCTCTGATGCCGCCAGCTATTTCATCAGTGCATTGTTGATATGTATGCCAGAATAGAAAGTGAGAGGTTAAGATACATAAAGTTTAATCAAGCAAAGCTTCACTCCGAGGAGTACATTTCTTTACGTGATGCCATTATCGGAAATGTAGATGCAGCAAATGATATCAACAGCATCGATGCGGCATATATTCTTCCATCCTCATACACTGGTAATTCACGTCATATGCAAGAATATATTCAAGACGCCATGACTTTCGAGCGTGCATATAGCCGGCCAGAACTTTTCATTTCATTTGAAATTAAAATTTTGTTGTTGCCGAGTCAAACATCAATGCACATATGTTCAAACAAAAATTAAAATCTTAGATGAATTTAATAACACATCGCTCGATATTAGGCGAAACACGTTGTTGGCTTTACTCTATTGAATCGCAAAAACGAGGTTTGCCACATGAACATATTTTGATTTGGTTTGTGGATAAAGTACGGCCAAAAGAAATCGCTAACATTATTTCAGCAGAGATTCCGGATCCGAATATTGATCAAGAATTATTTGACATTGTTACTGTTAACACGATTCACGGTCCTTGTGGTATCCTAAACATGACGTCACTATGTATAGACAATAGAAAATGTACGAAGCGTTTTCCAAAACCATGTATAACCGATACTATCACCAATATCAATTATCCATCTTACCGTCGAAGAGACGTCAGCAGTGGCGGCCAATCATATCTCTTGCGTATGCCAAACGGTGTAACAGTAGATATTGATAATCGATGGGTGGTTCCATATTCACCATTGTTGTGCACAACCTATAAAGCACACATAAACGTTGAATTATGTGCTTCGGTTAAGTCTATCAAGAACATTTGCTGTTCAAAATGTAAATGATTATGACGAAAAACGGGTTATCAAATGGGACGCTACATTAGTAGTAATGAAGCCATTTGGCGCATTTTCGGTTTTCCTATTCATGAAAAAGATCCCGTTGATATCCGTTTGGCTGTTCCTCTTGAAAATAGACAACGTGTTTATTTCACGGAATAGACTGCTTTACAACAAGCGTTAATTGCTCCAAAAATACTCTGAGTTTTTCAACCTTTTCAATCGACGAGGTGTTTTTGGTAAATTCGGAAAGACATTAAAGTATACGGATGTGCCAGGATTTTTTTACATGGAATAAACAATCAAAAAAATGGCAGCCACGAAAACGAGGCATTCCAGTCTCAGGAGGAGTCGACATATTTATTACAAATACTTTAGGCCGATTATATGCAGTTGATCCTAAGCAACGCGGATGTTTTTTTCTGCGTTTGTTGTTGATAAACTTTCCTGGACCGACATCCTTCTAATATTTGCGAAAAGTCAATGGTACTTTATACGATATGTTCTTTAATGCGTGTCGTGAATAGCATTTATTGGAAGATGATAACCAATGGGATCTCACACTTGAAGATGCAACACTGAGTCCCTCTCCACAACAAATTCGACACTTACTTTCTATAATATTAACAGCAAAATTTCAGTCTGAGGAAAAAATATAAACACTCAATGAGTAAGTTCATTTTGCATCGCATTAGAATTACTCACCAAAATTCGAGTATCGAATTTTTCGAATGTAAATTTGGTATATATAACGAGACACTAATTCTACCGTACCACAATCCACGGCTCTGGTACATTAGTGCTTACCGCTGTGTGTTATTTATTTATTAGTAGGAAAAATCCTTTCGTTGTTTTATAGGAAATAGAAATTGTTTTCATTTTTTACCAAGTGTTATACAGATAATTACGAAATAACCATGTCAAGTTCTGATTCATCTGAAAGTGACTATGTTACGAGAAGTGATAATGAAGAGTATAGTAATGACCTTGAAAGTGATAGTGGAAGTGACATCACCATTCGTTTTAAAAGATTACGAATTATTAGAGATAGCAGTGATGATGATGAAGTAACTGCAAGTACCTCCGATGACGATATTACTGATGAGTTTTTAACAGAGAACAGAATTTTTTCGAACGAATCAAATACTTTTTCTGAAGTACCTGGTTCAAAGCAGGCTCCTCCTCCTCACGCGAAACCAATTGAATATTTCAATAATTTTTTTTTCAATTTCGCTTTTTACTACAATGGCGACAGAAACGAATCGCTATGCGGAGCAGTTTTTGAATTCCAGAAGAAGATTAGGACGACATTCACACATGAAATCCTGGGTGCCAGTAACTACTACAGAAATGAAAGCATTTGTTGCGGCTCTGTTTGAAATGGGTATTGCAAAACGACGATCAATAAAGTCCTATTGGAGTAAAGGTTCGAGAAACATCCCGTGGTTTGGCAACATTTTTACTAGGGATAGGTTTCACTTGATCTTGAAGTTTCTCCACCTAGTCGACAATAACAGTTTAGCGCCATCAGGACATCCAATTACAATCCGTGTGGTAAATTCAACTTCATAGTGGACTACGCGAATAAAATCTTTCGAGAACAATATACGCCACACTGTCAGATGAGTACAGACGAATCTTTAGGTGGTACCCATTGTCACTCTATTATAGAGCAGTATCTTCCCAACAAAAAACAGCGCAAATGGGGAATCAAGTTTTGGATGATATGTCTCTATTTCAAATTATTGTTTGGGATTTTTTTGTTATCAAGATGCAAAGTCAAACGAAGATAAGGATGAAATAAAAAAGAATGGCCTCGGCTATGTAGTGGTTGAGAGCACTAGGAGATTACATGAATAAAGGATACCATATATAAATAGATAATTTTTTCACAAGCATTCACCTTGCCGAAGCTCTGTCACAGAAAAACACATATCTAACTGGCACCATTCGGAGAAACAGAAAGCAAATTCCAAATGAAGCAAAATTTGAACAAACTGGTCATCTCAATTATTTCAAAGGCGACAAAGTACTTATCTGCTCTTACCGAGACAAAAAATCTGAAAAAAAATCCCGTCATATCGATCTCCACCAATTGCAGAACAGGAAATATAACAGTTACAAAAAAAGAAAGCAAATATTCAGTATGTAAAGGAAAAACCTATAACTATTAAATTATAACAAATTTATGAATGGAGTTGATGAATCCGACAAAATGTTATATGTATATCTCGATGAAAGAAGAACTCTCAAATATTTGAAGAAAGTTGTTTTTAACATTTTTGCCAGAATGGTGCTAAACGCTTGTATAATTTATTCTGAAAATTGTCGTGATGAAAAATTAAATAGACTGCAATTTACTTCGAACATTATTGACACTATAGCGATGGAATGGTTAAGCAAGCAAAAAGGCCACAGGAACAACACCAATAAGTAACAAGTTTTCTTTGGAAATATTGCCTGGTCGAAATTTGCGGCAGTGTAATGTATGCAGTAATAAAAATGGTAATAGAATTAAATGATCTAATTTAATTTGCGCTATATGCAAAAAAGGAATTCATGGAATTTGTACAGCAAAATATTTTTCTTATAAGAGAAAATAAAATTTTTTAATCAAAAATACTTGTTACATAACAATTAGTGGTAATTATAACCATGCATTTCATCCCGGACTTTTAGCATATGCATAAGAAAATTCTCCCGGACTTAAACGGTTAAAAATAATATATGGTGCAATAAAGTTTTTCAACCATGGTTTGCTCAAGAAAAAAGAATAAAATTTGTTTAGGGTTTTCCAGAAAAAGTTGAAAGCGGGAATCTATATGTATTCGATGATCAGATGGATCAACTTTCCCAAGATTATGAATAATTGTTCACTATTACTGCCTACCATTCGAGAATCAGTGTGATCCTGATTTTGAAAAGTCTATTTCCCCGAAATAAAGAGATGCGAGACATAAGTCTGAATGCACAATATGTAATATTATTTAAAAATAATCGTGACGTGGGACAGTGTTTCGCAAGAAAAGTAAACGGAAATAAAGCAGCATCTTTTATGGATGCTTACAAAAAGAGCGCGCAAGGCAATGTTAACTGTTTGTTGGTGGCTCTACACCCGAGAAAGGACGAAAAATTTAGGCTCAGAGAAAGCATGTACCCTGATTCCATTGACTTTTATTGGATATATTTACCGATAAAATGAAGAATATAAAGAATCATTATCACTTATTGAAGCGACTACTCAGCGCAAAAAAGAGCAACAATATGAACAGCTAATAAAAGTCAGTTACATTACTTATGCAAAATTTGTGTAAACATCTTAGGTGGTAATTTATCAGTGAATATAAAATGCAAAATACGTAAATATAAAATTGTAAATAAAAAATTATCTAGAAAAAAAAGAAGAAATAATTAATCAACCAAACTGGAGGCTTTCCCCCTCTCATTCTTTCGGCAGTTTTATCTGGAAAACTAAATATTAACCCATTCGCTGCCGAGCCTAAATTCTATGAGGTTATTCCCACTGCCACTTCTGTTTTGAGTGTTATTGTTCATATAAGTTTTATTATTTCAAAATAAATACACATATTTTATCGTAAATAATCATTTTTATGTATAAAAATCAAACGGGTTTACAAGTATAAAAATCAAATATACCAAAATCAAATATATCAAATGTACCAATAGAAGAAATTTCTAAAGAGTTGAAAGGACAACGGGTTTGTTTTGTGGTGGTTTATGGCGCAAAAGCCCTATTTGGCCATACTGCGCCAAGCAAAAGATGAAGTTAAAAAGCACAGTGAAAGTAAAGAAAAAGTTATTTCCATTAAAACACGAACTTCCATTACTTCCTCAGGCAGGAAAATATAAAATACAAGTTGGATGATAAACTAAACATTGAAAACAAAGGTAACATGTGCTAAATCTGATTTAAAAGGTAAATAAATCTTAAAAAGTTAAAAATTTTCGGGTGATGTTTTTCACCAACTAAGTCATGTAGAGTCAATGGTGTGGAATAAAAAAATTGAATAAAATAAGCAATGATGCTTTAGAATACAACCCTCATGAAACAATCGATGAAACTCCACCTGCTCCGAAATTTTCTACCGACTCTATCACTGTTGATGAAAGTTTATCTAGGCAAAGTCCTCCAAAATGTTCAGTTCAATGGGTTGATTTTAAAATTTTTTACAATGAACCCGTAAATACCCCTATTGACAACAAATACTTGAAGAAACATCGAATCAAAAGATTGCAATGATTGTTCTATTGTTTTTTTTTTAATTTTTTCATAGTTGTATTTCGACGTTTCAAATTTCAATAATATTTTGATATTTTAACATTTTTTTAAAAAAATTTCTTCCAGTGACACAATTTGCCTTTTTAAAAACCGTTGATAATATTCCATTTTAGATATCCTTTATCAAGGGCATTTATATTTTAACACTATGACTAAATTGTACGTGACACATTTTTAATGCTATTTGTTTGGAGCAGTATAGACATCTTTGGCTCTTGCGGCATTAAACTCTAAAAATATCAAACCACACCTGTTGTTTATAATAGTGGTTGGTTAACTTGATTTTTATGACGCAAGAGCCAAAAGTAAGCCATACTGCGCCAAACATATGGTTTGAGGGGATATCATGTGAAAAGTAAACATTTAGATAGATATCTTACACTAAAATTTGATTAAGCAAAGCAATAAAAAAAAGCTGGAGGTAATTAAAGTAAACCACGGGATTTATTAAACAACATCTATTTAAGATAATAAAACACAATAGCCTTTAAAAAGTTAAAAATGTACTGATGGGGAGACTCTCCCACTAATTCTCGCACGTGAAGTGAAGATGAATTAAAATAAAACGTACGATAGGAATTAAATTTCGGACACTCAACCAGGATGTGGTTTATAATAGTGGAATAAATTATTCAGATATTGAAAATACTATAACTAAATTTAAAACAGAGACTCGCGAGAATGTCTGTCTGGGTCAATAACTTTGAAAACATTTCTGAATTGTTTGGCCTGTCGGAATTACAGAAATTTATTTTTGCTAAGAGAGGAACTATTTGTTCGTACAGAAACTAGAAATAAATTTCCGGCGATAGCAGATTGCGCTAGGCCCGAACTCCCAATCTTGTGGTTAGTAGCCGAGTAACATGCTGATCGAGCAAAAGGGACCCTTCAGCTCGAGAGATGTTATCGGGCTTATATAGCTTTCACCCTATACTCTTCCACCAGCGTGTCGTTGGTTAGACGAGAGATAGAAATGTGAGGTTTTAGGTGGTGTATGTTAAGTATTGTATTTAATGCGCTTCTCAATCTTTGAGTTGCCGATAGAGGGCACCACATCAGTTGAACTAAACTGCGTAAGAAGGTTGCTTGTGCAAGCGGATTATAGGAGTAGCTAAATTATTAAGTAATCTCTTGAAAAAAGACCGTACATATAAATTTGTTAGTGACGAAAGAATTTCATTTAGGCAACTAAAGTGAATTTTGGCAGATAAACCCGTCTTAAGCATTTATAACCCTAGTTGTGAAACCGAATTGCAAACTGATGCTAGTTTAGAAAATTAGGGAGCCATTTTAATGCAAAAAATCCCCTAATGATAGAAATTTTCACCCTGTCTATTACATGAATAGGAAATCGACAGATGCGGAGAAAAGTTATTCTAGTTACGAACTTGACGCCCTTGCCTTTAAAGAAGCAATAAAGAAATTTCGTGTGTATTTATTGGGGATTCCATGCAGAATCATTACGGACTGTACAGTGCTCGAAAAGTCTATGCAAAAAAAGAAAAAGATTTACCAACTCGTGCCACACGATGAGCTGTACCGTGACGGGTTGGTTGGTATGTAAGGTTTATTGGCACAAGAGCCATATTTGGCCATACTGCGCCACGCATATGTACCGTGACGGGAATTCAATTACGTCATCGAGCATCGCTTGGGGGCACGTATGGCTCCTGTTGAAGAAGATCTCCAATAAATATATTTTTTATATCATATGATAATATCCTAGCAAAGTTGCAGTCAGTCCAAGACAATGGTAATGAAGTAAAATCAATTAAAGAATTTCTATTTGTGAGGATTATTGTGATGGAAATGGAATTTTGTATAAATTCGTTAACAGTAAAAAACTACTAGTTGTGCCTGACAACAGGCGAATCGAAATCATAAGGATGGTTGGTTGAGTGCGGTTTATTGGGGCAAGTGGCTATACTGTGCAATTGAATCGAAATTATAAGGAATTTCCATGAGAAAGGACATACTGGAATTAAATACACGGAGAAAAACATTCAAGATTATTATTTTATTCCAAAACTGAGACAGAAAGTTGAGAATATCACATCAAATTGTGCCCATTGCATTTTTGTAAATCACAAAAGAGTAAAGAAGGAAAGTCTGTTGCACCCATTGCATAAAGATACGCCATCACATCGGTCATCTAGACCCTTAGGGGAGTGCACATAAAAATTATAACCATGTTTTAGTAACTATTGACGCATTTATCCTACGAAAAGAAATTATATGGAAACAATTGCAAATTGGAAAAGTCTATGTTTAAAAGTCCTTCTCAAATAATCTCCGATAGAGTACAGCTTTTTATCTCTGATGAATTTACCGATTATTGTGCCAAAAAGAAAATAAAGCATCACCTAATCACTACAGGCAAATCGAGAGCAAATGGACAAGTTGAACGTATAAACCAGACAATTATATCAAATCGGTCAAAATTATCTTTGGGAAAGCAGGCGAAGAAATAAGTTCAATCAATTTCGTTGAATCCTTCGAATTCAGTTCACGTGAACTCGTTTGACATGAATTTGGAGTGAACTTTCTAACGAATATATTTTCTTTTGGAAAGGATCGAATTTTTGACAAGGAATAAAATTGCATTGCTGTTATAAAACTTCTGCAACAAGCTCAGAGAACTTTTGTATGAAATACAATCATTTAAAGATTATTTATTTTCGCAAGAATTTCATGGGTTATCCCATGGAAACCAACAACGAATTTATTGCAATTTGCTAACTGTACAGCAGATGAAAATCCAGAATAATATGAAAAATTTATTGAATCTGATCGTGAAACATCTCTCAATAATCTGAAAGAAGTAATTTTTCAAGGAAACAAGAATTCCAAGGCCTTTATTGATGATGTAAGTAAAGATATAGAACATCATAAGACTGTGGTATATTTCTCTCCAAAACTTTAGCTCATACGAAAAAAAAAATTCTTTATTCTTGGCAAAACATGAAAAAGCTAACCCAGTCGTAATAAAATTTAAAACCTCGCACTAAAAGAAGCATTAGCAACAAAGGTAATGGAATTGATGATTAAAGATATTCAATCAATGAAAGATTTAAAAAATGAAAAAACCGAAGTCCTGAAGTTGATAGATCTTATTTGGCGAAAGATTAAAATGCAGATAGACGTTTATCATGACTCCATAGATCTTTCTGAAAATAAAAACTCAATTCATAATTTAAAAGTGGATGAAATCGATAGATTATCGATTGGCAACCAAAAGAAAATTCTTTTTGATTTACGAATCGTTAGCGAACAAAGAAAGTCTCAAATTGATAGGCTGAAATCGATCCAAACAGAGTGCGACAAATTTCTTATTAATTCGATAAAATGGATTTTTAAACTTATGCCTGAGGTTATATCTAGATCAATAATATTTAATGAGACAATGGGTAATCGTATACAAGAAGATTCATAAGATTATTTTCCTATTTTTAAAGTATTAAATAATCTGACAGAAAATCTTTTTCAGTCAATTCATCCCGAAGTGCAGGCAGACATGATTTTGATATCAAAAACGATGATAGAGGAAATAAAAAAAATAAGGAGATCGTTAAGTATTGAGCTTTATTCCCTCAATAAGGAAAGTACTGAAGAAGAGACCATTAAATTTTTAAATGATAGTGAATACAAGTTAAAACATCATAAAGAACATGGTCTCAAATTTCAAACAAAAAAAATGAAGCGACAGATTCTGTTCTGTATCATTTGGACAAGGGGAAAATTGATAAATTTTCATTTGAATGTCAAAGAAAAAATTAAATTAAGCTGCAAATTATAAGAAAAGGAATGATGCTAGATATTGTGAGATTCGATTTCATCGTATAAAAATGGAAGCAGTATCTAAAAGATGGCGTGGGATTGGCAAGCAGCAATGATTCTCTTCGTGTCATATGGGAGAAACTTTCATGAAAAGAACGAAATTCTCTCAAAGCCATGGATTCGTTTGCCCAATCACTTAAGAGTTAAAATAAGCAAGTCGAATTTATTTTTAAATAGACCGAAAAGAAATTCTAAGGGGTGGGCGAATATTCAATTATCACCAGAATACTTCAGCAGGGTTGCAGTGTCAACCGAAGACAAATTCGGAAAATTAAATTCCAGTCGGCAATCAACTAAAGAAGAAACTTACGAAAGATGCCGAGATGTGTGATGTCATATCTGAATTGAAGAACCCCGATAGAGATTCAATTGAAAGAGAAACTCTGGAGTGAAAAAGAGTTCGATTTTTAAGGGACACTCCAATAGCGGTTGAAATTGCGAAGGTTTAGTTAATAATTTAAAAAGTTTACCGATGATTTAAGTAGTTGAGTTTGGCATAAAAATTGGAACTTTCTATTTGCCACAATGGTAACCGAGCGACCTTGAATAAACAAAATTGCACTCGGCCACGCACGCCTGTTGTGGTTCCACCTTCATTTTGTAATGAAATAGAATCATTCACACATACCGTAATTACTGTACGCAACGATGTGAAAAATTTAGAAGATTGCGACAAATGGATAGCGGAATTCGTTAAATTAACGAATTAAAATTTAAGACCAATAAGTACTTGTGGACAAATATTTGTTTGCATGTAAGTATTATTTGAAATAATTCTTAAAAGATGTTTCTTTTTGTTATTTTGTTTTATAATCAACAACTACTGCAAATAAATTATAATTACACCATAGCGCCACCTACTTTCAGGAAATGAATTTAAATAATTATTCACAGATAATTATAATTTTTAATAATTTTATTATTGCCTGTATTATATAAGAAATATTTAAGTATCTGTTCCCTATATATGCACTATTGTTTCATAGATTGCATTTTAAATAAACCAAAATACCTACAGTGGGTAAAAAAAAGTTTCCGTAAGGTCATTAAATTTAAGAATAAATCAGCATAATTTGTAAAATATTGCATTTTTTCTTTAAATACTGTCTATATGTTTTTAGTGTAAATCCATAGAAAGAGATTTTTTGAAAATTTTCATTTTTACAAAACGAGAAAAGCATATTATTTGCAATATCTAAGGTTATTTGAAAATTGCAGTGCTAAAAACGTTTCCGTTCGCGTTATGCAGATTCTTCTGACGTGTTCAAAACATTCCCGCAGTAAAGCTTCGACGTTAGAAAGTTAATCACTGATGAGTTGGTTGGTTGGTTGGTTTTTATTTTTTTGGCACAAGGGCCATTGTTGGCCATACTGCGCCATACACGCGATAAAAGTATTTAAAATATATTTACGAAACAAATGGTTTAAAATGATGTAGAATCAATTCAAATATAAAAATTTTATAGAAATGTAAGTTGAGATAAGAAAAAAAGAAGGTGGTAAAATTCCAAACAATGGTTGAAAAGTTAAATGCTCATTAAAAAGCCGATAGCTTTTAGAAAGTTAAAAATATTTTGATGGTGTTTCTCTCCCAGCAATGTTAAAAGAGTTAAATGGGGCGAATGAAAGTAAGAAGTGCGATAAAAATTATAGTTCGGACATTCCGTTAAAATGTGATTAACATTTAAGTCTGTACGACACGTGGAGCACTTTGGGGCATTCTCTCCAAAAAGTAAATGCTTATGAGTACACCGAGTATGCCCAATGCGTAGGCGAGTCAGAATGACATCTGCCCTTCGTATAGGCAACACTGGCCACAAGCCAATCAGTGGCTTAATATGATGCAATTTATTGTTTACCTGTTGATCCCATGCCATCTGCCACAGAGAAAGAATGTATTTAGTAATATATTTTTGAACATCTCTATATGGGAGTTCACAATGCAAGAGGGAAGAAGCAGTTTTAGCAGCGTGATCCGACTCTTCATTCCCTACAATTCCAACATGGCCAGGGATCCAGCAGAGTAAAATGCTAAAACCCCGAAGATGGAGAGTCTGCAAGAGTTCCAAAATTTTAGTAGCTATTGGATGCGTATGAAAGTTAAAATGATGGAGTGCTTCCAGCGAACTCATGCTATCGGTATATATACAACATTCATATTGTGAGCATTGTGAAATTCTCTGTAAAGCAAAGAAAATTGCCATCAGTTCGGCAGAGAGAATCGAGAATGACGCATGCAGACGGAAACTGTGTATCTCGTCACCAAAGATGACACCACAACCAACATGCCCGTCTGACTTTGAACCATCGGTAAATACTGGAAAATACGAAGCATAATGGGAGCGATGAGAACTGAAAAGCTGTTGGAAAATCACTGGAGCAGTCGTAGTTTTATTAAAACCCAAGAAAGTGTTAAGAAAAGAAAACTGGGGAGTCCCCCAAGGAGAAAATACGTTACAATCAATTGTCAGAACATCAGGAATTTCGAGACTAGAGTTTTGAATTACATGTTCAATCCTCTCACGAAAAGGAAGAACGTGAGAAGGTCGAGCGTTATATATTCTTTGAAGAGTAACGGGAATGGCCGTATGAGTAATGGGATGATTGAGAAGAGATTTCGTTCGAAAATAATATTGCAATGATAGTTTTGTCCGTCGCAAATACAAAGGTATTTGGTGGCAAATGACATAAAGGCTCTCTAGCGGTGATGTCCGAAAAGCCCCTGAACTAATTCGCAAGGCAGAATGATGCACTGTATCGAGCAAGCGCAGCGTAGCAGAATTAGCAGAGTCATATACTAAGCATCCGTAATCAATCCTAGACAAAATTATGGCCTGGTATATACGAAGTAAGGAGGTACGATCTGCACCCCAAGAAGTACGAGAGAGTACCTTAAGTATATTCAGAGATTTCTCGCATCTCTTCCGCAGTTCTGTAATATGAGGAAGAAAAGTGAGTTTTCGATCGAAAAACACTCCCAGAAACTTCACCTTATCGACGACAGGAATTGGGTCATTTCGAATCAAGATTGACGGATCAGGATGAATGATTCGCTTTCGGCAAAAATGGACACATCGAAAGAGTGTGTCCATTTTTATCACACCAAGTAACCAATTTTGCAGTTGCATTTTGCAACTGTCGTTCAATTAAATTCATATTGCAGCCTTGACAAGAAATTTGTAAATCGTCAACGTACAAATTTCCTTGGATAGATGGTGGCAACTGTTTTAATATGTCACTAAAATGCATAATAAAAAGTGTGACACTGAGAACGCTACCTTGTGGAACGCCCTCAGCCTGGATAAAAGGATCAGAATAAAATTTCCCCATCCGTACCCGAAAAGTACGAGATGATAAAAAGTTTTTTATAAAAATCGGAAGGTTTCCCCTAAAGCCCAAGTCTAAAAGTTTCCGAAGTATTCCAAAACGCCATGTGCGATCATATGCCCTTTCTACGTCAAAGAAAATGGAGACAAGGTGATTTCGTCGAACAAAAGTGTTGCGAATTTGAGTCTCCAGATGGATGATACTATCGATAGTGGATCGTCCTTTACGGAAACCACTTTGCATGAGCGGAATACATGCTAGCTTCTCCAATTCAAAAACTAGTCGGGCATTGATCATGCGTTCAAGTGTCTTGCATATGACACTGGTTAATGCAATCGGTCTATAGTGAAGAGGGTTAGAGGGATCTTTACCCGGTTTCAGAATTGGAATTATCAGAGCTTCTTGCCACTGGAATGGAAATATTTCTTCCCGCCATATTCTGTTAAACAAATATAATAAATTTGAAAGCGAAATGGAACTCAAATGACGAAGCATACTGTATGTAATTCCATCTGGTCCAGGGCTGGTATCATGAGCTATTGAAATAGCTTTTTCTAATTCGAACATCTTGAATTCGCAGTTATAAGGATAACATTTTCGAGTCTGAAAATTCAGAGTCAATTGTTCCGCGTGATTCTTAGTTGCTATAAATTCAGAACTATAAGATTCAACAGCCGAAACTTTTGCAAGAGTCTGTCCAAGTGTATTGGCAATATCTAGGGGAGAAGAGTATGTCGTATTCCCGATTTTTAGAACAGGAAAAAGAAACTCCTTATAAATTCCATTAGCTGCCTTTACTTTTTTCCATAACTGCTTGCTTGAGGTGCGAGATGTAATCGAAGAAACATATTGAACCCATGATTCCCTCTGACTACGACGACGAATGCGACGAGCAGTAGCTTTAGCTTTTTTGAATGCAACAAGGTTTTCTGTTGTGGGGTACCGTCTAAAGATATTCCATAATTTTTTCTGCCGTTTATAACTGTCACGGCAGGAGTCGTTCCACCATGGTTTTCGGTATTTACGTGGTCTTAGTGAACTTTTCGGAATGGTTTCATTTGCAGCCTTTATTAAGACATCAATAACATTTTGCACTGCCACAGAAATATCTGCAATACTTACCATAGCCCGAGTAATTCTTGCTAATTGTGCGAAAGCGGCCCAATCGGCTCGCTGAAATATGAAACGCTGAGGAAGATGAGTTTCAGAGTCTCCATGAGCATACGAAATAATTAAAGGAAAGTGATCACTGTCATGGAGATCATTTCCAACTTTAAAACTCAGGAATGGCAATAACTCAGGAGAACAAAAGGCCAAATCAATGCTATGGAATGAGCGTGTGGGTTCATGGAAGTGAGTTTTTTCTTCAGTGTTCAGCAAACAGAGACAATTATTGGAAATAAATTGCTCAATCTGACTTCCTCGAGAATTCGTACGCTCTGAACCCCACAAAATGTTATGTGCATTGAAATCACCTAATAATAAAAAAGGTTTGGGAAGTTGGTCTACTAAATTATTTAGCTCCTGTTGGCTAATGGCATTATTAGGTGGCATATAGGTACAACATACGGTAATTAAAATCCGAGTTTGAACCTGCACAGCTACAGCTTGCAGGGAGGTGTGTAGAATAAGAGGAGTACTCGGATAAAGATTAGATGTTAAAACACAGACACCACCAGAATTATTCACTCCGGTGTCTGCATCTTTTCTAATACAGTTATAGCCCCGTAATTTAAATGGAATATTTGATTTTAAGAAGGTTTCTTGCAAACCAATACAGACTGGATGAAAAGTGTTACAAATGGTCTTGATGTCTTGAAATTTGGAACGAATGCCACGACAGTTCCAGGAAAGGAAGGTACCCATTAAGAGATGTGTGTCATAGCAGTTTTGTTGAGAACATTTGATTGAGTTGTAGAAATATCACAACTCATTTTAAAATCTTCATCCTCTTCCTCAGATGGATGGAGAGAGATCATTTCAGTACTTTTGGAAACTCCGTCAAAAATGGATGTCAAATCCTTGTGGACTGCACCTTTATTCGCCAGTCCAAGAGCGACGGAGTTTCGAACAAGTGATTTTTTTAGTTTAGAAGGCAGGTTCTGTGGAGGTAAGCCACGTTTAGACATTTTTAACATTAAAGATTTCTGAGATTTCGATTTATGCTTATTTTTATGTGGTCTGGAGGTTTCTGAAACATTATTTGATGATTTTTCTGAATCGGTAGTGGAGGAATTTTCATGATTTTTGCTTTCAACAATTTCTTTTGAATTATTTGAAATATTTCCTTTTGAATTTGATTCTTGAACAGCACAAGCATATGTGATTTCAGGTGTAGGTGTCTGCGCTATAACCTTGCGTCTGGCTTCGGAGTAAGGTATGTCTTCCTTAAATTTAACAGCTACAATTTGTTTCTCTAATTGCCATTTAGGGCATAAACGAGAATAAGAGGCATGCTTGCCACTGCAATTAATGCACTTTTCAGGGGCATTGCACTCCTGGCTATCATGCCCTTTCTCTGCACAACGGGCACATACGAGTGTTCCGCGGCAAGCTGTCTTTGCGTGACCAAACCGTTGACATTGGAAGCATCTTAGAGGGTTAGGAATGTAAGGCCTAACGGCCAATTTCATGTAACCAGCTCTAACAGTTTCGGGTAGCTTAGGTTTATGAAATGTGAGAATTAAATGTTTTGTGGGAAGGAGTTGTCCATCCCGTCGAATATTGATACGGCGTACATGAGTTACTCCTTCTGACCGAAAATCCTCGGTAATTTTTTCCACAGTTTCATTCAATAGTTCTCCACAAGTAATAACGCCTTTACTGGTATTAAGAGAAGAGTGAGGTTTAACTGAAATAGGTATAGTTGATAAACTTTTCAGTTTGAGTATTTGATGGGACTGCTTTAGAGATTTTACTTCTACAAGCAAATCACCGGAACGCAGCTTACGAATAGAATTTACTTCACCAAGAGATCCAGAAATAGCTTTTTCCACAAGAAATGGAGATACAGTATGGAAAGTTTCGTTTTTTTCAGAAGTACGGTGGATAACAAAAAAGGAATCGAAAAGAATTTCAGAAGATTTTGTAATGCTCATTCGTTGCCCACTGAAGGGAGAAAATTTTTTAGGCCCCATACGATATGAACAGGGTTTCAGGAACGACGGCACCGCCCACCACGGAGCCCAACAAGGGATGGCAGCCACCGGCTCTAGATGTCCCAGCCTCGGCGCTTACCATAGTGCTAATCGATACCTATACGCTGGGAGTTACCCCCGGGGACAGTGACCACCCTTAACGCCAAGCCCAAGGAGTAACCCCTTCGCTTGATCCCTAGCAGACTAATCACTCATGTGGTTAGGTACCGGCCGATTGATACACCGGGGACCACAGTGCACCGCCCTTCTAATGGGTCGCCACGCACGGCCAACACGTGGGGTTTTTGGCTGTCCATGAGAAGCAAGAAGTAAACAGAGCGGCGACAGCTTCTCATGGAGAGCGCCCTCGCCTGCCGTCGAGGGATGGAAGAACAAAGTAAACAGCAGAAGGTAAAGAGGAGGATAAAAATAAAATGAGTAAAGATCCCTGGGAACCTCGGGATTGGGACACCCGTACTCACCTATAGTAGGCGAGCCCCTGAGGGGTAATCACTGATGAGAAAACAACATATCGACAGTTGTTGAGCTCAAGTTTGTGCTTGGTCGTCTAGAAATGGAAGTTCCCAGAGCTATTCGGGAATTAGTGACTAAATTGCGAAAAGAGGATTTATTCATGAAAAGGATAAGCGAAATGACTAAAAAATCGGTCTACTGTGCAACATATCATTGAAAGATATCGTAAACTTCATTCACTTGAGGATAGAGATCGATCCGGGAGGCCGTCCAAATTAAATAGCGTGCATAAAAGAAACATCATATGCCAAGTTCAAGAAAATCCACGAATTAGTGTACCGCTGGCGGTAGCTGATTTAATGAATGGTTACAACATTTAAGTCCCAACTCAGACCATGAGAAATGTCATTGAAAAAATGGTTTATCATAGACGTGTTGTCCGGGAGAAACCCTATATAAGTTTGTGTCCCAGGAAAAAGCGCCCCGAGTTTGCAAAGAAGCATGTAAGCATGCCATTTTGGGGGGGGGATTCTTTTTTTGGCGATGAATCAAAATTTAACATTCATTGATCAGATGGCCGACTTATGGTGTGAAGAAAACCAAACGAACAAATGCTAATTAAGAAAATTTATGCGGAACTATGAAGCACGGTGGCGGCAGTGTTATGGTGTAGGGGTGTATGAGTGCTTCTGGAGTTGGAAATTTGCGATTCACCGAGGGGAATATGGATATCTGGATATTCTTAAACAAAATGTGTTATCCTGCGCAGATAAACTCTCTCTTGGAACTAAATTTACTTTTGAACAGGACAACGATCCTAAACACATCTCTAACATTTGCCACGAGTGGTTCCTTTACCATCTTAGACAAAAACTTCATAGCCCTCCCCAGTCACCCGATTTAAACCCCATCGAACATTTTTGGTAAGAAATTGGCCTATGACTTAAAAAATATGACTTTAAAACATTTGAACTGAAAAGTGCCATTAGTAGCATTTGGTGTAATATTTCTCCAGAAACAAAAAAAAAATACTTGCAGGGGTAATGACACAACGGCTAAGAGAGGTGATAAAGGCCAAAGGAGGGTCCACTGATCATTAAATGCATTTTTGTTTAATGTATTTTACATTTTTGTAAACTTTTATCGTGTGCTAGGGCACCATACGGAAACTTTTTTGTTCCATATTTACAGCATTTTTTGAGTTCTAAAGATTTATTTTTTAATTTTGTCAGTATTATCATCCTTTATTAGAATAAATATTAAATAATATTAGTTTTAACTCACTTTTAAGTTTTCATTTTTATCATTATGAATTTTATGAGATAAATTAAACTTTGATTTGCATTCGTATCTCCGTCCGGGGACTTTTTTTTAACCCACTGTATATTCTTATAAAAAGTAAAAATCTAAATGTAATGTTTTTTTTTTCCTTTTTAGTGTATTACATGCATGAATTTCACCAACTTCTTATTCCTCCATTTCATTTTCAGAAAAAAAAAATAGTTTGTCATCAGTGCTTTCATGAAGGTATCTCCCGAAGAGAATAAAAGAAGTTTTTCAAAAAATTGTGATTGCTACTCTATAATATGTATAAAAGTGAAACTGAATACAGCTGCAACAAGGAAGATTCTTTTGTAAAAGTTAATAAAAATAAAATATTTCATTTATTGTGTAATATTTTAATATAGTGTAATAGTCAGCCGTCATTCTTGAAAATTATTTTAGTCGAACAATAATAATTTGAGAAAATTCAACACAAAATTTTTTATGTATTATATTCTTTAATTTCAAATGAGATTGTTTGCAATAATTACCATCATTCACAGCTTACAAAAAGCTGACGCCTTGAAGTTTCTACCTACTCTGATTGCCACGACAAATTAATGGGATATTTTAGCGACTTTTCGGATACTGCTGAAGAATCTAAATACCATGAAAACATTTTACAGTTAGACGATACATTTACTGAAGAAGACATGGCTGATAGTCAAATCAATTCTTCATATAGAGCTGTGCAGTATTGGTACAACTAGTGCCGTCTTCAAAATTTAGGTCCAAGAACAGTCCAACTTTTAATTGAGGTAAATAAACAGAAAGGCAAAGGAACGGTTTTATCCATTATTTTTATATTTTCATATATAGATATTCAAAAACTGATAGAAAAGGGATAAAATCTTTTAAACAAAATAGTTGCATAAAATATCATAAACAAATGTAAAAGACAAAATTATAACATAAACATCAGCAGTGATTTTTTCGATTTCTTTCTCAAGGCACATATATAATTCAATGTCGATAAATATTTACAAAGAATTGTAATAAATATTTTAATATTTCTAATTTATTGATTTCAGTTTCACAAAAGATTATATCATTTGATTTTCTTCTAATATATGTTTCAGAAACTGAAGAAGATTATGGAAATTGGAATCTCATTTGTTTCAGTGAAGAACCTTTTGGTGTAATAATAGTGACCCTAATCATGAAAAAAGCTTTAATTTTAAACCTAAAATCTTCAGGAGAAATTGTCTTCGTTGACTCGACACCATCGTGTGATCCTGAAAATCACAGCATTTCATTTATGTCGTGTCCTTGTTCTGCTGGAGCTGTGCCTCTCGCAGTTATTATTAATAAAGTATTAATATTAAACTTTTTTAACCACCTGAAATTTTAATTTTTGGAATAAGGAAAGTTTAAAATTAAATGCTTACAAATAAAATAAATATGTATTTTTTTTCCAAGCAAGAAACAAAAATTAAGGATCCTTATCATATTACTAACTCATATTCTTTTAATATTTCTCGGAGAAAAATTTATTAATCTTGGTATAAAGTAATATTTTATTCAGATAGTAATTAAGATTTTTTTCCCTACTTTAGATCATGATGTTATCAGATAACGAAACATGCAAATTTGTGTCCCTGTATCGGGAGCGTGAATGTCTTTGGAATACAGACAGTGTTTTGTACCGAAATAAAAATACAAGGAGAGATGCTCTGGAGTCCATGGTTGAAGTGCTTTCAACTGAAATGGTTATTCAGGATTGGACTCCTGAGCTTATAAAGTCTAAAATTAAAAGTACCTGAGGGACCTACAATATTGAAAAGTTAAAAAATCTAAAAGATCAGGAATAGAAACTGTGGGCAAACATTAGACAAGCCAAAGCCAAACATTAGATGGTTTCATCTGATGGATGAATTTGTGGGTGTTGTGAAAGAAAAGAGAAGCACAACAGAGAATTTGGTATGTATACCTATAGCATTTTTTATTTATACCATAAGCAAAATAATAAAAAAATATATAAAATAATTAAGTCTACAAGATATTGTGATTTATACATATGATTAAAATATAACAATTTTTTATATTTTGACATGGCGCAGATCCTTCATTACTGAAGAACCTGGCAAGATCGTTTCTGTATAATTTAGCAAGTTTAGATGATTTGCGGTTACGATTAGTAATATTTTGAATGTGAAATAATTCAATTACTTCTGATCTCCATCGACCAGGAGTAATTTCGGCACTTTGAACATTTTCTTCATCCAAAGACCCCCAAGGTAGGTAAGACAATTTAGAAGTTTTCACCTGCCAATTGTGCGAAGCACAAGAGGCTTTTACAATTTTACCGGTAGTACCCAACTGGCATTCAATTTTTCGAGTTAAAATCCTAAATCGGCTAGTTAAAATGCCAAAAGCATTTTCAACTACTCGTCTTGCTCTACTTAGATGGTAGTTGGATATTTTTTTCATCGGGGGTCAATGGATGAATTCTATACGGTTTCAAGGGAAGCTCATCGTCTTCAATAAGGCATCCTTCAGTTCCAAACAAGGAATATTTTTCCAGTTTTTAATACGGAGCACAGTTTTGCAGTATTCCCCTGTCTGAAACTATACCATTACAGCCCACATCAATGTACAGAAACGTATAATCCCAACTAGCTAATGCCAGTAGGATTATACTGTTGAATCCCTTGTAATTAAAAAATTGCGAACCACGATTAAGAGGAGCCTGAATGAGGACATGCTTTCCATTAAGTGCCCCATAGCAATTTGGAAAATTTTATGTGTCCAAAAAGCCTTGCTTGATAGCAAACCTTTCTTCTGTAGTAGAAGGGACATGTAATAAAATTTATACACAGTGAGGGTAATAAATTTAAACATAAATTACTGATACTTTCTTAAAAATGAATCTGTAGATAATGAAGGAGTGAAGCAGATTTCATCTCCTCAGCTTCTACCAGTACTCCTCAGCTTCCACGAGGCAGAGCCTCATTTGGAAAGAAAAGGAAAAAAATGGACTTTCTGAAGGTTACCAACGACATAAGAGATCTAACCAACAAACTCAATTTTGATTCAGATGATGAAGTGGATGCCTTTGGAAGGTCCATTGCGCGGAATATAAAAAAACTAAAGCCAGACTCAGCTATAAGAGCCCATTTGGAAATCCAGCAAATAATCACTAAATACAGACTGTCAGATATGACCGCTGAGTCTGCCCAAAGTTCTGTGTAAACAAATGACATTTTGGCAACAGCCATGAACGACACAATTTTTACTGATGAATAAAAAAATTATAATTCAAATGTGTGTGTTTTTGTGTGTGTTTCATATCAGAATATTGTTTATTGGATGTTTCAAATAATTCATTTTGTAAAAATTGAATTATTTAATATCTACGTAAATATAGGTAGTTTATTAAAAATATATATACTATAATATAAGATACTACTAAATATATACTACTAGGCAATCTTTAAAAGATAAGAGAGTCATAATAACTTTAAATCTAGGGAGGATTTGAAAACCTTCCATTTATTGTTATTTCCTTTTGTCGCTTTCCTGTTTAAAATTAAACTTCCTTGGTACTGTTTAAAGTTTTAAAACAAAGAAGTAAACAAAGAAATTTAAAACATTTATCAAATAAATATTTATAAAGAGATTAAATAAGAAATTAAATAAAACTAAGACATTTATTAATTTTCTCCAAAATGACAATCTATTTAGCTGCCTTCGCTCATTACAAAGATTGAATACTAATGATATGAAATTGAATACAAATGCAGTCGGTAAAAGATTTTGCTGTGGTAAATTATTAAAAAAGACAAAGGAATTAACATCTAGAATAAGTTAATTTATATTTGTTTGTGTCAATTACTATGGCAAAAATATAATAAATATCATCAAAGGATTAGGATCTCTCTTATCAGCATATCAATAGCATTGAGTGTATACCTTTCTATTACTCATACTTCTTTATTTCTAATGAGAGCAATTGATTTGTAAAGCTTTAAAATCAAGTAAAGAAAATCACAGTAGTGAAAAAAACATTCACAATAAAAAGAGTTTTTAAATAAATTAACAGCAAAACAATTATCCTATGAAGCATTTTAAGTCGAAATATAAATAACATTTAATGTGGGTGTTTTTTCGGTTATCTTATAAAATTTATATTTGTTAATGTTAGGCCATAAAATTTCACACATTTCAGAGGTTTTAAGCTCGAAAGTTAACTTAATATTCAAACGTGACAGAATTGATAATAAATATAATTTTTTATTCCTTTATGAATTTGCAGGGAATACAGCAAAGGAGAACAGAGGATCCTTGACATGCAAGACGATCATAGAATTCGAGAAACAGAATACCGGTTCTTAGTGAGTGAGTGAGTGAGTGAGGTTTTATGGCGCAAAAACCAATTTTGGTTATGCTGCGCCAAACATATGGTGTATATCAAGCACGAAAGGTGAATTATAACTCATAACCGGGTTTATTAAATAGGAGTAAATGATTAAAATGCGATTAGTTTCTAAAATAAAGCAACGATGAAAGATTAATAAATGCTATTAATCTGAAATTCACGTTAAAAAAAATCAAGAAATGGTAAAATACTGTGATATATGTAATGTTTTCCTGACAAATGCCAATGTTGTTTGAAACAGTTAAAATGTAAATGCCAATGTTGTTTTAAAACATTTAAAATTTAAATACTAAAAACAATGTTAGCTTTTTTTCTTGTATCGGTGTTTAGTGTATTTCTTTTTAACACCTCTATATTCACGTGGATTAATGATTGTCCGACTGGTTGATGGCTTATGTCTATAGTCATTAATCATATCATCTATAGTTTCCTCGGGATCATAATCAATGAAATCATCCGATTCTACATCATCAGGAAGTAAATTATCAGCTACTACGGATTCTCTCAATGGATTGGTTGAACATGGTAATTGGGTTGTATCTTGAACAGATGCGCTGTTTGAAACTCTAAATTCAGAAACAAAATCATTTTTATTAGAATCAATATTGTTATATTGCTGAACATTTTTCTTTTTTGGAGGTCGTGTGACATTACAAATTTTATCATCAGTTAGAGTCGAAACAGAGATTTTAGGTTCACAAAATTGGTTGGTAAAACTTAAATCTGTTTGTACAAATTTTTCAGCTGTATCAAATGATTTTTTTTGCTGAACTATGGATGCAAATGAGGGAACAGATGGAGGCAGGCACAATTTTCTCGCTTCTGCATAAGAAATATTTTTCAATGATTTTAGCCTCTGGATTTGTTTTTCTTGTTGCCAAATAGAACAAAACTTTGAATTTGATTCATGTGGTTGTGCACAATTCGCACACTTCGGCTCTGAATGACAGTCAGTAGAAGAATGGCCAACTGATGCACATCTAGAGCACACAAGATTTCCATGACAGGCAACTTTTGAATGTCCAAACCGTTGACATTTATAGCATCTAATCGGGTTGGGGATAAAAGGCCGTACACAATACAAGTAACCTGCTTTAACTGATTTGGGTAGTTCAGTTGTATTGAAAGTTAAGATTACATTGTTTGTAGGCTGCAATTCTGAATTCTTCTTTACAAAAATACGGCGGACATGAATAACACCTTGATCAGAAAAACCTTCCAACATATCCGACTCCGTAGTATTGAATAATTCAGGTTCAGAGATAACACGCCAAACCCCAGAGAATGACCCTTTCGCTTGATCCCTAGCAAACCAACCAAATGGTTAAGTCACTAGCCGAATTGATGCACCGGGGACCAACAGTACACCACCCGTCTAATGGGTTGCCACGCACGGCCAACACGTGGGGTTTTTGGCTGTCCATGAGAAGCAGGAAGCAAACAGAGTGGCAACAGCTTCTCATGGAGAGCTCCCTCGCCTGCCGTCGAGGGATGGAAAAACAAAGTAAACAGCAGAAGGTGAAGAGGAGGATAAAAATAAAGGGAGTAAAGATCCCTGGGAACCTCGGGATTGGGACACCCGTACCCACCTAAAGAAGGTGAGCCCCTGAGGGGCCGGTTCTTAGTGGATAGTGGGGCTGATGTTTCTATCGACTATGACGCGATAGCACAAAAATAAGTGGATGATAAAGAATTACAACAATTAATGTATTTGTTGCTCTTTTACAGCGTAAGAAGATCCATGCTACATTCAGAGTTCAATCCTCTGTTCCATCTGCAACCAAGTAATTGGGAAAAGGAAGATATTCTTTTCTTTACATTTCACGGACCATTTCCCTCATATCTCCGACGTTTTAACCTTATCCCTAAAGCATTCTGCCCTTGCGAAAATCTTGATGCTATGCCGATACACTGCGCAAAAGAAATTATGCTGACTTCCTCCTTCCATATGACCAAGCCAAAACCTCATCTAGAACTAATTTGGTTCGATAGTGTTGCCTCTTCCAAGGATCCAGGACGAAGAATCAAAGAATGATTCGTCATATCGAGGTAGGTAGGTAGGTAGGTAGGTAGGTAGGTAGGTAGGTAGGTAGGAATTTTTTGGCGCAAGAGCCATATTTGGCCAAACTGCGCCATGCATATGGTTGAAAGTTAAAATCACTGCTAAAAGTTCAAGCAGTTTCAAAAATAGTTCCCTAAAAACATGGTAAAAGTAGAAAGTGGTTATTTAAAATACAAGTAAAAATGCACAAAAAGAAATGGAGTAATCAAATGTATGGAAAAAACCCAATAGCTTTTAAATAACTAAAAAGACTTGGATGGTGTATCTCATCCATCATGTCACGCATGGTAAAATATGAGCAATTAAAAAATTTCTGACGGTGGGAATCAAAAGAAGGACATTCGATAAGAATATGTTTAACAGAAAAATTACTTTTACAGGTGGGACATACGGGAGCCCTTTCACCAAAAATTAAGTGCCTATGGGTGAAACGTGTATGTCCTATACGGAGGCGAGTCAGCTTGACATCAAATTCTCGTACAGGAAGAGCAGGCCATAATCCAATGAAAGGTTTGATCGAATGCAATTTATTAGATACCTGGAGATCCCAATTTGACTGCCAAGTAGAAAAAATGTGTTTAACTAGCGCATTTTTTGCATCGGCATATGCCAATTCATGTGATAAAAGAGAAGAAGCAGTCTTTGCTGCATAATCAGCCACTTCATTACCATAAATTCCCACATGACTCGGAACAAAGCTTAGCATTATTTTAAATCCATTTCTCTTGAGAAAACGCAAAGCAATGAGAATATCTAAAGCAGATGGATGCAGTCGATTGTTATAGTGGCTTAGTGCTTCCAAAGCACTCATGCTATCAGTGTATATAATGAAACTGCGTTGACTGGTAGATGAAATCTCCTTAAGCGCATAAAGAATTGCCAACAACTCAGCAGTAAATATAGAACAATAATTGTGCAGACGATAGCTCAACGTCTTAGATGGAAGTATAATACCACAACCAACATATCCATCCGACTTCGAGCCATCAGTATATATTGGTCTGAAAGCTGAATATTCCTGACGATGATACAGAAATAACTGTTTGAAAACTACTGGCGCTGTTGTGGATTTATCAAATCCAACAAAGGGGTTCAAAAATGTAATTTGTGGTGTATCCCAGGGAGGAAAGGACGACAAATCAACCGAATTAATAGAAAACATATCAAGTTCAGTCTTGTTCAAAAGTACCTTGACTCTTTCAGTAAAAGGGGTAATGTGAGAAGTGCGAGCAGCATATAGTCGACGAAGACTAACTGCAAGTTTCATTTGGCTTATGGGATGGTTCGGAACAGAAAGTGCTCTTAAAAAATATAAAGATGACACTTTTTCACGCCTTAGATGCAGCGGTAGCTGGTGATTTATATTATAAAGACTTTCTGTGGGTGAAGTACGAAAGGCTCCAGAACATATTCGCAAGGCAGAATGGTGGATAGTGTCCAATCTTCGCAAAACAGATGAGCGGGCGGAACCATACACCATACACCCATAATCTAACCGAGAGAGAATGACTGCTTCGTAAATACGGAGGAGAGATGTTCTATCTGCTCCCCAAGAAGTTTTGGAGAGAACTTTTATGATATTTAACGCTTTTTCACATTTTTTCCGCAAATATAAAGTATGAGGGAGAAAGGTTAGTTTCTGGTCAAAAATGACTCCTAAGAAACGTATTTCAGGCATTACTGGAATAGGGATATTACGAACATGTACATTTGGATCTAAATGAATGCCCCGTTTCCTACAAAAGTGGACACACCTACTCTTTTCAGGAGAAATGGTATATCCATTATCATCACACCAAACTACCAGCTTATTAATAGCATTTTGCAACTGTCGTTCTATTAAAGACATGTTACTTCCTTCACAGGAGATTTGCAAATCGTCAACATAGAGACTTCCATGAACAGAAGATGGTAAATGATTAAGAATTTGACTAAAATGAATGATAAAAAGGGTAACACTGAGGACGCTTCCCTGTGGAACGCCCTCAGACTGGCTAAAATAATTAGAATAAAATGTTCCCATGCGAACTCGAAAAATTCTGCGAGATAAAAAGTTCTTTAAATATATGGACATGTTTCCTCTAAAACCAAGGTTAAAAAGCGTAGATAGTATGCCATAGCGCCATGCTCGATCGTATGCCTTTTCGACGTCGAAAAAAACGGACACAAGATGATTCCTCCGAACAAAAGCATTACGAATATGGGTTTCTAGGAGGATCATATTATCAAATGTTGATCGTCCTTTACGGAAACCGCTTTGCAATAGGGGAATGAGACCTTGTTTCTCTAGCTCATATACGAGCCGGCCGTTGACCATACGCTCTAAGGTTTTGCACAAGCAGCTAGTCAAGGCTATGGGCCTGTAATTCAAAGGGTTTGATGAATCTTTATTTGGTTTTAGAATAGGAATTACAATTGCTTCATACCATTGTAAAGGGTACTTCTGCTCAATCCAGATTCTGTTAAATAATTTCAACAGATTAGAAAGGGAAGTAGTGCTCAAATGGCGAAGCATGTTGTAAGTGATTCCATCTGGTCCGGGACTGGTATCATGTGTTCGAGACAAAGCTGATTTTAACTCAAACATACTAAACTCGCAATTATAAGAAAAACTTCTATTGGTATTAAATTTCAAATGCATTTGTTCCGCGCGACGTTTAATTGCCATAAACGTAGGCCTATAAGAATTTGAAGCGGAAACTTCTTCAAATGTTTGTCCAAGAATATTGACTATGTCTAATGGAGCAGTATGTTTAGTACTTCCTTTATTTATAATAGGAATTTGAAACTCTCGATAGATTCCATTAGCAATCTTGACTTTGTTCCACAATTGCTTAGAGGATGTTAATGAAGTAATAGAAGAAACAAAATTAATCCATGACTCCCTCTGGCTACGACGACGAATGCGACGAGCAATGGCCTTGGCACGCTTAAAAGCAACAAGATTTGCGGTCGTTGGATATCTTCTAAAAATATTCCACATTTTCTTTTCCCTCCGTCGACTGTCGCGACATGACTCATTCCACCACGGCCTACGAAACTTTCGTGAGCGGGGAGAACTTTTTGGAATGGAATTATTAGCGGCATTTAGAATTGTGTCAATGACATATTGTACTGCTTCAGTTACGTCTGCAGTGTTGACCATGTTATCAGTAATATTGGCGAATTGCGAGAATAAATTCCAATCTGCTCGCTGGAACAAAAATCGGGTAGGACAAGAAGTCACACCACCACTGTCAGCATGAGAGACTATTAGGGGAAAGTGATCGCTGTGGTACAAATCTTCTCCAACTGTCAAATTCAACAGAGGTAACAATTGAGGAGAACAAAGAGTCAGATCGACACTATGGAAGGTACGTGTGGGTTCATGAAAATGCGTTTTTTCATAATTATTGAGCAGACAGAGACAGTTATTAGAAATAAATTGTTCTATCTGTCGCCCACGAACATTTGTACTGTCAGAACCCCATAAAGTACTGTGTCCATTGAAGTCACCGATTATTAGAAAAGGCGAAGGGAGCTGATCAACCAGACTATCTAGATCCTGTTGGGAAACACTGTCATGGGGTGGTAGATAGATACAACAGACTGTGACCAAGGTTCGAGTGTGAACTTGAACAGCCACAGCCTGAAGAGGAGTCTGTAGAGACAGAGGTGTGCTAGGATATGAATTAGAAGTCAAGATACAGACACCACCGGAATGATTTGCTTCAGTGTTCCTGTCTTTACGAACGCAATTATAACCGCGCAATTTAATATAATTATCAGGCTTCAAAAACGTTTCCTGAAGACAGAGACAAACAGGATGATATTTGTTGATAATGGACTTAATGTCTTGCAATTTAGACCGAAGACCACGACAATTCCAAGAGAGAAAAGTTGCCATTAAGATAAATGTGCTGTTGAAGAGTTAGTAGAAACATGTGGTGGAGCTGGAGGAATTTCACAACTCATATGCAAGTCTTCATCCTCATCGGAGGGATGGAGGGAAAGGTGGTCAGGACTTTTGGGCAAGCCACCAAATATGGATGACAAGTCCTTGTGAACTATACCCTTCGTCGCAAGTCCTAAAGCGACGGAATTTTTAGATGCCGATTTTTTTAATTTTAAAGGCAATTCCTGTTGAGGAATACCACGTTTAGCTAGCTTCAATGTCAACGAGTTTTGCAATTTTTTCTTCGGTTTCTTTTTTGTTGTTTTTTGAGATCTGTCAATGGTACTATTGTTGGAATGGTCAGAATCAGAATTCACAATGTTTTCAGGTGGCTTTGAATTGGCATGAAATTTAACACAGTTATTACAGGTACAGTTGGCGCAAAAGATGTTCTGAATAACAGAAGCGTAGCTTTTACCAGGAATAGGAGTTTGTGATTGTACTCTACGCCTGGCTTCTGGATAGGAGAGAACTTCTTTTATTTTGATAGTGACTATTTGTTTTTCAAGCTGCCAGCTTGGGCAAGATCTAGAAAAGGAAGGGTGATCGCCTTTACAGTTCACACACTTTTCTAGTGCGGAACATTCTTGACTATCATGCCCTTTTTCTGCACAGCGGGCACATGTTAGTGTACCTCGGCAATTTGCTTTAGAATGGCCAAAGCGCTGGCACTGAAAGCATCTGAGTGGGTTTGGAATATACTGCCTCACTGGGCGTCGTATGTAACCAGCATAAACAAATTCTGGTAAATTGGGTGTCTGAAACGTTAAGATATGATGTTTTGTTTCAAGGAGTTGCCCATTACGCCGGACAGTTATGCGGCGGACATCTATAACTCCTTGAGGCTTCATTTCTGATTTTATTACTTCTATAGGGACATTTAAGAGCTCCCCGCAGGTAATGACACCTTTAGAGGTATTCAATGACTGATGAGGACTTACAGTGATTAATATATTTCCTAAAGCTTTTAATTTTGAAATCTGCTGGGCTTGCTTGCGAGAATTTACCTCAACAAGCAAGTCACCAGAACGCATTTTACGAATGGATTTAACATCACCAACTGTAGCTGATACAGCCTTCTGCACAAGGAAGGGAGAGACAGTTTCAAATGTTTCATTATTGTTAGAAACTCGTTTTACAATGTAGAAAGGATCAAAATGGTTCATTAAGTTGAAAGATATCGGAACGTTGTGATGCCCACTAAAGGGACCCTTTTTCGAAGCGCCCATACGATATAAAATGTGATTCGGGTCCGACGGCACCACCCACCACGGAGCCCAACAAGGGAAGGCAATTACCGGCTCTGGTCTGTTCCAGCCTCAGCATACACCCTAGTGCTAATCGGTACCTATACGCTCGGAGTTACCCCCGGGGACAGTGACCACCCTTAACGCCAAGCCCAAGGAGTAACCCCTTCGCTTGATCCCTAGCAGTCTAGCCACTCAGGTGACTAGGTACCAGCCGATTGATACACCGGGGACCACAGTGCGCCACCCGTCTCTCAAATGGGTTGCCACGCACGGCCAACACGTGGGGACTTTGGCTGTCCATGAGAAGCAAGAAGCAAACAGAGCGGCGACAGCTTCTGATGGAGAGCTCCCTCGCTTGCCGTCGAGGGAAAGAAGTATCAAGCTGACAGAAAAAGACTTAGAAGAGGATGAACATAAAGGGAGTAAAGATCCCTGGGAACCTCGGGCTTGGGACACCCGTACCCACCTATAGTAGGTGAGCCCCTGAGGGGTCGTCATATCGAGGAAAACCGAGATTTGTTTAGATTTGAAGAACGATATTCACAAGACTATCACTACAAATCCATATCTTTATTTTCTGTTACTTTTGTGCTTGTATAAATCATTTATTTGTATATTTGTGATGTTTTTTATTATTATTCTCTCTGTCCTCGTCCTTAATTTTTCTTTTGTTTTTCACAATACTTTTTCTGAATTTTGCAATTATAAAATAACCATAAGTCTGTTTATGCGAATTAGTTAACCCATAAAGAATATGGAAAACTTTATTAAGTCTGATCGTGAAACATTTCTCAATAATCTCAATGAAATAATTTTTTGAGGAAACATGAAGTCCAAGTCGTTTATTGATGCTGTAAATAAAGGTCTCGAATATCTTAAGACTGTGATGTTCTTTCCGCTAAAAATATAGCTCATATGAAAAAAAAATTCTTATTACTTTTAGTAGAAGATAAAGAAACTATCTCATTCATAATACAATTAAAAAATATATATTTCCGAAATTTTTAGTAAATTAGCTCTAAAAGAAATATTAGCAACAGTTCATGGAATCGATGGTTAAAGATATTCAATCAATAAACGATAAAAAAATAAATGATAAAACAGAAGTTATGAAGTTGATAGATCTTATTGGGCGAAAGATAAAAATTTCAGTTATACATTTATCAAGACTCCATAGATCTTTCTGAAAACACAAGCTCAATTATGAATAATTTAAAAGTGGATAAAATCGATGGAATAGTACTTGACAACCAAAAGAAAATCCTTTATGATTTAGGAATCGTTAACGAACAAAGGAAGACTAAAATTAACAGGCTGAAATCGATTAAATCAGAATTGAGACATTTCTGAGTGATTTCAATCAAATGGTATCTTAAAACTTATGCCCGATGTTATATCTAGACCAATAATATTTAATAAGACAATGAGTTGTCGTATACAAGAAGTTGGTTGGTTGTTTTGGTTTTCAGGCCACGCTGCGCTGATCAGATGGTAATAATATTTTTTAAAAATATTCTAATTAAAGACTAGAGAGAGGTTAAAAATTCAAAACACACATTGGTATATCAGAAACGTCATTTAATAAAAAAACACCAATGGAAAAAACAAAAGTTCTATAAAAAGATTTCAAATCGGCAAAGATCCTAAAAAATGCAACAAACCAATGGTCTGTAAAAATTAAAAAATATTAGAGTGAGGTTTTTCAGCCACGAGTTCACTCATGTCTATAGACAATGCATTAAAACACGTTAACGAAGATTATTAAAAACAAGACAATCGATTAAAACATGACGTACACTTAATGCACTATTGCATGCCGTATATGCTGGATATGGTTCCCCAAATAAAAAATGTCTATGACTGAAGCAGGCATAACCGATGCAGACCCAAATTCGTATACAAGAAGATTCACAAGATAATTTTTCTATTTTTAAAGTTTTAAGAGATTTGACAGAAAATCTTTTTCAGTCACTGAATCCCGAAGAGTAGGCAGATATTATTATTATTATTTAGAGAAATGCTTTTGAAGTCAAAGACGATGTTAGAGCAAATAAAAAAATAAAAAAAGGATCGTTAAATATTGAGTGTCACTTCCTCTATAAGGAAAGTACCGAAGAGATTCTTCAATTTTATAATGACAGTGAATACAAGTTAAAACATCATAAAGAACATGGTCTCGAATTAAAAAAAATTATGAAGCGACGGATTCTGTTCTGTATTATTTGGACAAGGGAAATATTGTTCCATTTTCATTTGAAAATCAAAGAAAAATTTATGTTAAGCTGCAAATTATGAGAGAATGAATGATGCTAGATATTGTGAGATTCGATTTCATCATATATAAATGTTAGTAGCATCTAAAAGATGGCGTGGGATTGACAAGCAGCAATGATTCTCTTCGTGTCATATGGGAGAAACTTTCATGAAAAGAACGAAATTCTCTCAAAGCCATGGATTCATTTGCCCAATCACTTAAGAGTTAAAATAAGCAAGTCGAACTTATCTTTAAATAGATCGAAAAGAAATTCTAAGGCGTGGGCGAATATTCAATTATCACCAGAATACTTCAGCAGGGTAGTAGTGTCAACCGAAGACAAATTTTGGAATAGTAAATTCCAGTCGGCAATCAGCTAAAGAAGAAACTTACGAAAGATGCTGAGATGTATGATGTCATATCTGAATTGAAGAACCCCGATAGAGATTCAATTGAAAGAGAAACTCGCGAGAGAAAAAGAGGTCGATTTTTAAGCGTCACTCTAACAGCGGTTGAAATTGCGAAGGTTTAGTTACTAATTTAAAAAGTTTACCGCTGATTTAGGTACTTGTGCCGAGTTTGGCATAAAAATGAAAGCTTTTTTTTCCAGAATGGTAACCGGGCGACCTTGAATAAGCAACCTTTGTACTCAGCCTCGCACACCTGTTGTGGCACACTTCCAACTTCATTTTGTAATGAAGTAGAATCATGTACAGACCGTAAATACTGTACGCAACGATGTGAAAAATTTAGAAGATTGCGACAAATGGATAGCGGAATTCGTTAAATTAACGAATTAAAAGGCCTTGTGGACAAATATTTCTTTGCATGTAAGTATTATTTGAAATAATTCTTAAAAGATGTTTCTTTTTATTATTTTGTTTTATAATCAACAACTACTGCAAATAAATTATAATTAAACAATAGCGCCACCTACTTTTAGGAAATGAATTTAAATAATTATTCACAGATAATTATAATTTTTATTGGTTTTATTATTGCCCGCATTATATAAGAAATATTTATGTATCTGTTCCCTGTAGATGTACTATTGTTTCATAGATTACATTTTAAGTAAAACAAAATACCTACAGTGGGTAAAAAAAGTCTCCGTACGGCCTTTAAATTTAAGAATAAATGAGCATAATTTGTAAAGTATTGCATTTTTTCTTTAAATACTGTCTATA
>JAOUZG010007858.1:0-39840 GCA_026289955.1 Argiope argentata | reverse complement strand
TCTAATATATGTTTCAGAAACTGAAGAAGATTATGGAAATTGGAATCAGTGAAGAGCCTTTTGCTGTAATAATAGTGACCCAAATCATGAAAAAAGATTTAGTTTTAAACTTAAAATCTTCAGGAGAAATTGTCTTCGTTGACTTTAACATCATCGTGTGATCCTGAAAATCACAGCATTACATTTATGTCGTGTCCTTGTTCTGCTGGAGCTGTGTCTCTCGCAGTTATCATTACTAAAGTACGAACAGGGAATTCTTATGTGAAAGGTTTCCGGCTTTCTAATGAAGCTTTAGAAAAGGCATTTGATGGCAAAGGACATTCCAAAATTTTATAACAGATGACTCTGAAGCGAAAAGAAAAGCTCTAAAAAATATTTGGCCTACATCAAGAAACTTGCAGTGCATTTTTCATGTAGCCCAAGATGTTTGGAGATGGCTATAAAAATCACCTCATATTGATTTTTAAAAAAATGTATGCTCCAAGAATACAAGAGGTCGAAGAAGCATATAAAAATGCTTGCTGTTATGCAGGATTTTATTTGCCAAGTTATGAAACACCTACATAACTAATTATTGGAAAAAGAAGCAATTTTAGTGCCTTCCTTACAGAAGTGAGGATATTAAGGACAATCACACAAACAATTTTTTCTGAAGTTTCCCGGACGGTATCATGAGTCTTCCATGAAGCCGTTAGCAGTTCATGCAATTTAAATTCCGGATTGAACGGGAGGGAGCTTCGAGTAGAAAAATTCAATGGTTTCTGTAGTGCACGATTCTTAATTCCTACAAATGACGGCTTACATGAATTATCAGCAGAAACTAGTGCAAATGCATTTTCGAGAGCATTCACGACATCTATTAGTGAAGACAGACTTCCCTTTTCTGTCTCCAAAACAGGAATGGGAAATTCTCGGAAAAGTCTATTAGCCGCCTTAAACTTTTTTCAAAGTAGTTTCGAAGTAAAGGCTGCGATGGAATAGATAAAATTAATCCAAGATTCTCTATGAATATGATTAAATTATGATTTGTGGAATACCTTCAGAAGATATTCCATCGTTTTTTTTTCAGTGACTGTCGCGGCAAGTTTCATTCCACCACGGTCTCGGGAATTTCCCCAGACGTGGGGACCTTTTAGGTATGATATTGTTGGCAGCTTTAAGTAAGCAGTAAACAACATTTTGAACAGCCTCTGTAATATCGGTCGCTTTGATCATATTCTCTGAAATTATTGCCTGTTTCATGAAAGCAGTCAAATCTGCCTGGTGGGATATCGTTAACGTCAAGACTCCCAACAAAGGAAAGTTAAAGCGAAATCCTACCTGAGCCCATAACAAATGACATATCGGATTTTTAATAGGGATTTTTCTGAAACATCTAGTGAAATGGGTAAGCACATGGGAAAGGATTGATTCCAATAATGGAAGACTTTCCAAGGAAACATATTTTGCCCTTCACCATGCAACACAAGCTTTTATTGATATAATTGATTATTGTACCAAGACATTAAATAAAAAATATATTCTCTTAGGCAAAATTCAAACAGATAGGCTGGAATCTAGATTCGGGCAGTATAGAACTATGCCTGGAGATCAATACCAGTGTTTCTGCACGATAAATCTGAGACAAAGTAAATTAAGATTATCCCACGAGTTAAAATTTGCTTCACACAGTGAAGGTACTATAATTGTTAACATATTTGATGACAATAATGATGACGGAAAGGAAGCAATAAATTTAGCTTTTTTTGTTATATATGTGTCGAAGTATCCGACATACATGAAATAAAAAATACCTTGCCTGCAATAGCATATTTAGCTGGTTACTGTTCTCATGCAGCTTCAAAAAAAAAACTAAGTGTTTACATTGTGGTCAAAAATTAATAATACGTGAATTCTATTCCTCCTAATTTTCAACAAATAAATGAAAAATATAAGGGTGATTTACTATATCCTAGTGAAATTGTTTTTAATGCTGTTATCCACAAATATATAGTTGTTGAAAAATATGAGAACAAATTTATTGAAGATCCTGAACAACGAAATCGGAGCATTAATATTGTTAAAAATATTTTGATATCTAAAGATATATTTCTATCATCAGATGTTTGTGTGAAATGGAATGATATATTCCCTTGTGTTAATTCTGAGGTCAGCAACAAATAACTTATTCAATAATTACTGTAAAGTAAAAAATGATAAAGTAAAAGACGAAGCTGCTTCTAAGAAAAGAAAACTCAAAATTTTTTATAATAATTCTTCCATGTCTAGAAATACTTCTATTAAAAAAAATAATCAATTGAATGGGGCGGTGAGTCCTTTTTATAACAATAATATAGAAGGGGAAATAAAATTTGTTCTGAAGGAATGCAGTGGAACTTATTTTAGAAAATTTAATTGAATGTAACTGTGAAATTAAATGTTTTTATAAAGTTTAAGATTAGTTAAATTATAAAATGTGCGGCTTAAGAACATCACAATTTAAGTTATCATTTTTATTTTGTTAAAATCATATTTCACAAGTGTTATATTTATTTTGTATATCGCAGTGACTGTACCAAAACATAGAAGATATATTACACATATTTATTTATTTTAAGTGTTTACAGTTTATTTGGAATATTTGTTATAACCAGTGTACATATTCAAAAGTTTGTTTTTCTTCAACAGATTGAAAATATTATCCGTCCGTCTACTAACTGTATTAATCCTGAATTTATTTTTTAGGCAGGACGTTATTTTATATTATGTTATCTTACTTTATTTTATTTATTTATTTATTTGCATACACAAGTACACTAGTTTTAAGTACTTTTTGTATGTTCTATTTTTACTTAGTGAAATGTCACACAAACACTTATATATTGTTATTTATTTTTTTATAATTTTTATTTCTTTCCCAAATATAACTACTGGGCAATCACAATCATGCAAACTTCAAAGAAAAATTTCCTTGTGGTGAATGTAAAAATGTGTTTTTTATTAAAAGTCAGCTGTATATAAATATTTAAAAAAATCCTCACAATTTATTTAAAACAAATAAAAGCCTAATTATCGTATCGGAATAATTTCAAGAACTGAGAGACAGAAACTGAAATGATGACTTTAACATTTTATATAAGAACCTCAAAGCTATATGTATTCTTCTTATACTACCATGTATATAGACCTAAGAGCCAAAACGTAATGACCACCCCTACATTTTGCAATGAACTCGCCTGGATGGCGTGGAAGACACGTGATCAGGTGGAAGTGGTATTTAACTGCTGCTGGAGAGTCTAAAGAATCATTCTTTCACTTACGTCTGAGTGTGATAGGAAAAGCTGCGGATCTAAACGATATGATAGAGGGCAGATTGTAATGGCTCGAAGGCTCGGAACACGTATTTTCGAAACTGCACGACTCGCGGGTTGTGCGCGATCTACAGTTGTTAGTACTTATGCGAAGTGGATGAATGAAGGTGAAAGCAGCAGCAGACGACATGGTGTTGGGCGTCCACACGCTATCAAAGAAACAGGTCGTCGGCGACTGTCTCGCAAGGTGAAGCAAAACCGGAGCCAGACAGTGGCTCACATGACAGCTCAATACAAGGGAAGGTTAAGTAAAATAGTATCGAAGCACACTGTTCAGCAGAACCCGTTGGATATGGGGCTACGCAGCAAACGTCCCACTCATGTGCCTATGCTGACTAAGCGTCATCGCCAACTGCGCCTGCGCTGATCTGGGAACATCACGACTGATCCATGGATCAGTGGGAGAGATGCCTGGTCAGATAAATCATGGCTTGTCATGCATCACACCGATGGCCGTGTCAGGATACGTCATCTTCTAGACGAACAGTTGCTCCCTCAATGTACAGTAGGTCATACACAGACCGGTATTATGCTTTGGGGGACGTTCTCTTGGGCGACTCTGGGACCCGTGGCTGTGGTAGAACATTCCATAAATGCTACAGGGTATCTGCACATCATTGCGGACCAGTTGCAACCCTTACATGTGCTCCGTTTTTTCAGCTGCAAATGGAATGTTCCAACAGAACAACACTCCTGTCACAAGACTTAAGTGTTGGAGTGGTTCCAGGAACATGATGCTGAATTCCAGTTGAAGTCCTGGCCGCCTAAGTCACCGGTGATCAATCCAACAGAACACCTTTGGGATGACATGGGACGGCAGCTCAGAGTTCAAAGACCACCAATTCGCAATATCTCGGATTTCCATGACCGTTGCTTAAACATTTTGTACAGTCTGTCTCAAGCCATCTACCAACGATTTGTGGCATCCATGCCAAGGCGGATTAAAGCAGTGTTGTGCACCAAAGATGGGCCAACTCGTTATTGACGGGTGGGCATAATGTTTTGGTTCTTGAGTGTATGTTGGAAAGACATTTGACAGTCACACCGAGAACATAGAGGTAGTACACCTGGCAACAAGTGGAGATGGGTGAATGTGTTATGCCCAATACGTAAACGGGTTAGGAATTATTATGCTTTTCGCATTGCTAACGATGGCCACGGTTGAATATGAGGTTTAATAGCATGTAGTTTATTTTTGGTTTCAAGGCCCCATTGAGCTTGCCGTTTGGAAAAACGAAGCATTTTAATGTGCTTATTTCAGTCTCTTAAAGGGATAGACGTAGTCGCTGGAATGCATGCCAATGTAGCAGCCCTGTCCGCCTGCTCATTACCCAGAATTCCCACGATAGGGTATACAACAGAATAAAATAGTAAAATCACGAGAAGTTTATTAAATAAATGAAGATATTTTATCAATGAATAAAAATTTCTTTTAAGTCATGAATTCAATGTCAGAGAAAAATGCATGTTAGAGAAAATACATTGACATTTTTTTCAGATTCAAGAATGAAATATCCCATCTTCTTCCTATATATATTTATACAAGGTTCTATATTTTATTCACGTCGTTACATTAATCGTTATACAAAATACGTGGATTGGTGGATGCAAACCCTAAAAGAAATATAATGCATTTAAAATAAGAATTAAAGAATCGTGGTATGCGAAATTAATCAAGGATTTCCCTCTAACTACGATCATGCGTTTGGTGCCACATAGCCAAATCTGATATTGTACCATTAGGCCCTAATACTACAATATTCTCACTAATTACGACGACGAATGCGGCGAAATAAGGCTTTAATCCACAAGCTTTTCCATCATTTCGGTACTTATTGGAAATGCTCCAACGCTTTTTCTGTTTAATACACTCCCCAAGACAAGTAATATACCGCCAAGGCCAACGAAACTTCTTTAACCGCGGGGGCTCTTTGGAATGCTGACGTTTACATTGGTTATTATGTTAACAGCGTAATGTTGCGCTGCTACAGAACATCGGAAGTTTTAACCTCAATCTTTGTGATATCTTGAAGTCCGGAGAATACAGTACAATTTGACCACTGCAAAGAGGAGACTAAGAGCTGTAAATACAATTTTACCATGGGAGACAATAATAGGCAATTGATCACTTTTATACAGCTTTTTCAAACATCAGCAACAACAAGATAAGAGATGCAAAAATTGTCAAGTCGGTTGGGATTTTCTGGTGCAAGAACCATGTCTGGCCATGCTGCGGCAAGCTTATGGTAGATAAACAGGTTCACGGTTTAAAACATATGGTATTAAACGATAAAACGACAAACTTTTAAAAACATTGAGAATTTTAAATTAAATAATCATCTAAAGGATTAAATCTTGGGCATTCGAAAAATATAGTAGAAGAGGTAAAAACAATATGGATGTATTTGTAAAACACTGTTAGTAAATGTAGTAGTGTAGTAAAATTAAAAACCGCTCTTTTATATTAAAAGGCAAAAAAAAAAAGCTACAAATTCTTGTATTTCGTAGGAATAATATATTTATGCTTTTCTTTTTTGTTTGGTGCATGGTGGAGAAGTAAAAACTTGTTGTGGCTCTTCCAAGTCTTCGGACATATATTCCAAAATATCTTCCTCTGATGTAGTAAAAGAGCTCATCTCTGCATCGGTATCAGATTCCCGAGATTTTTGCATCCTCTTTCCTCTAAAAGAATGAGCATTTATAGATTGTGGTGCAGGGCTTGTAGAAGGAAGAGATTGAGCCAAGATAACTGGCTTAGTATTCAATGGTAGTTTCCCATTTGAAACAGTATTTTGTACTAAAACTGTTGTGGGATTTTGACGGCTCGAATGGTCAAATCGGGGTTATATAAAATAAGCGTGAGTGCATGGAAGAATGTTGTATCTTCATTATTAAGATATTAAATGAAAACAAAAAACCAAAAGAATTTCTTTTAAGTTGATTTCCAAAACTGATCGTTAGCAAAATATTCTATTGTTAAATGCAACTATTGTTGTTTTTTGATCGAAAATTAAAATAGGCTGCCATTTTTTTGTATTTATATATAATATACTCTTTTATCATCATCATATTCCTTTATCCTTCCTTCATCACATTCCTTTCTAATTCCTCGTCATTATAAATTCGTGGTTGATAGAAAAAACTCTCAATAGAATAAATTTATCTAGCTGATTTATTATAATACACCAAATAATTGACTTAATTTTGTCAAGAAGGCCACTAGAACTAAATTAAAGAAAACATATTTTCCACGTAAAGCTAGAATTTCCTTTAAGTTATAATTAGATCCGGATTAGATAAAAGTAATCAAATGATATTCCAATAAAGGAAAAAATATATTTCCAGCAGAATGGAAACTCATATTCCTAAAGGACTGAACCAATCATTTTCATCTAGAATTGTGATTCTTAGACAACCAAAAAAGTTAACATAAATCCAAGATCCTTTGTATAAAAAAATTGTAACTCTCGAACTGAACCAAACTGAATGTTATAATTCAATCGTAATTAAACAGTTAAAAATATTAGGGCTTAAATTTCCCTTTTTAAATCCTTGAATATTAAATTTAAAACCATAAAAAAAGATATGCCGGAATATATCTAATTATCTACTTATTACCTTGAATCGAGCCGAGTATGTTATGTCCTCAGCTAAAATTTCCGTTGAGAAAGAGTCAGATACTGGAGCCCACATTAATAGATTTGATGAGCCAAAGAAATACAAGAACAAAGAAATGTTTTTCAAGAATGCTGCAAAATAAATACCAAAAATATTTAAAAATAAATAAATAAAGGAACACTAACTTTGTATCAATCAATGACGTGGTGCCGAAGGTAGCAAGAAGGATACAAATATGCCAATCTAAGAGGTCACACAATCTTTAAAAAAATATATACTAAAATGCTAATGTCCCTCACGTGAGTGAAATAAGATGAAAATAAGATAATATAAAGACATATAATGTCCAGGACTTCAACTACTCTAACAATGCCAATATTTTTAATTATTTATCTGCTCAATGTTTCTTATATGTAATACAATCTCCTCCCCTATATTCAAACTTATTACAATGAAATATAAACTTGATTATAATTTTATGAGCACCGCTTTGTTTAACGATTATTGTTTATGAATGACGCGTATAAAAAATCAATAACACGAAAAATGGTTAAGAAGAATTTTGTGAGGTATTCAAGTGAAATTCTCAATTTCACTTGTGCTAATTAACCTATTCACTGCCAACCACGAATATACTCGTGGTCGGCAGTGTGTTACCCATTGCCAACCATCGACGAATTAATTTCAATTTGTTAACTGTACAGGAAATGAAAATCTAGAATATGGAAAACTTTATTAAGTCAGATTATGAAACATTTCTCAATAATCTCAAAAAAGTAATTTTTGGAGGAAATCAGAAGTTCAATTAAATTGAAAACGAAAATTATCAAAGCTAGGTCACTCAGTTAAAAGATGAGCTAACTGTACAAGAGAAGATGAAAATACAGAATGATATGGACAAACTTTATACTGAATAATTGATCTGAACTGATCTGAAATAATTTTTCGAGGAAACAAAGTCCATGGCGTTTATTGATGCTGTAAATAAAAGTCTCGAATATCTTAAGACTGTGAGGTTCTTTCCGTCAAAACTTTAGCTCATATGAAAAAAAAATCTTTATTTATTGATCTTAGTAGAAGGTGAAAAAGCTAACTTATTCATAATACGATTTTAAAAAATATATTTCCGAAAAACTTAGTGAATAAGCTCTAAATTAGATACTAGCAAGAGTTCGTGGAATCGATAGTTAAAGATGTTCAATGAATCAACGATAAAAAAAATAATAATAAAACAGAAGTGTTGAAGTTGATAGATCTTATTGGGCGAAAGATTAAAATTTCAGATATACTTTTATCAAGACTCCATAGATCTTTCTGAAAACACAAGCTCAATTATGGATAATTTAAAAGTGGATAAAATCGATGGAATAGTACTTGACAACTAAAAGAAAATCCTTCATGATTTAGGAATCGTTAACGAACAAAGGAAGTCTCAAATTAACTGGCTGAAATCGATTAAATCAGAATGTGAGACATTTCTGAGTGATTTCGATCAAATGGTATCTTAAAACTTGTGCCCGAGGTTATATCTAGATCAATAATATTTAACGAGACAATGGGTAATCGTATACAAGAAGATTCATAAGATTTTTTTTCTATTTTTAAAGTATTAAATAATCTGACAGAAAATCTTTTTCAGTCAATTCATCCCGAAGAGCAGGCAGATATGATTTCGATATCAAAAACGATGATAGATGAAATTAAAAAAAAAAGGTGATCGATAAATATTGAGTTTTACTCCCTAAATAAGGAAAGTACTAAAGAAGAGATAATCACATTTTTAAATGATGGTGAATACAAGTTCAAACATCATAAAGAACATGGTCTCAAATTTCAAACAAAAAAAATTATGGAACGACAGATTCTGTTCTGTATCATTTGGACAAGGGAAATATTGATCCATTTTCATTTGAATGTCAAAGAAAAATTTATGTTAAGCTGCAAATTATAAGAGAAGGAATGATGCTAGATATTTTGAGATTCGATATCATCGTATATAAATGGAATTAGCGTCTAAAAGATGGCGTGGGATTGACAAGCAGCAATAATTCTCTTCGTGTCATATGGGAGAAACTTTCATAGAAAGAACGAAATTCTCTCAAAGCCATGGATTCGTTTGCCCAATCACTTGAGAGTTAAAATAAGCAAGTCGAATTTATTTTTAAATAGGTTGAAAAGAAATTCTAAGGAGTGGCCGAATATTCAATTATCACCAGAAGACGGCAACAGGGATGCAGTGTCAACCAAAGATAAATTCGGAAAATTAAATTCCAATCGGCAATCAGCTAAAGAAGAAACTTACGAAAGATGCTGAGATGTGTGATGTCATATCTGAATTGAAGAACCCCGATAGAGATTCAATTGAAAGAGAAACACGCGAGAGAAAAAGAGGTCGATTTTTAAGCGTCACTCTAATAGTGGTTGAAATTGCGAAGGTTTAGTTACTAATTTAAAAATTTTACGAATGATTTAGGTGTTATTGTCGAGTTTGTCATAATGGGAATTTTTCATTCGCCACAATGGTAACCCGGCGACCTTCAATAAGCAACCTTCGTAAGCACCCTCGCAACCCTAATGTGGCGCCCTCTATCGACCCCATTCGTCGCGAAGCGCAGTAAATATACAACAGTCAACATCAACACCAATTCACACACACACTCGCCATAAGTTTGGAGCAATTATTTCGTTCGTTTAACCACTGACTCACTGGTGGGAGAGTGTGTGGTGAAAGCTTTATAAGCAAGATAACAATCCTCGGGCAGAAGTGCCACTTTTGCCCAAAGGATATGTTAATGGGCTAAAAATCTTCAGATTGTGCGTTAGATGGGAATTTTTGGCGCAAGAGCTGCGTTTGGCCATGCTGCGCGAAGCTTATTCACGGTATACAAGATATGGTAATAAACGATAAAAAGACAATTTAAAAAATTAGAAATTTTTTAGTTGGAGTTTATAAAATTTTTTAATACATTTGTCAAGTCGTTAGATTTAGAAATTTTAAATTAAATACAAATCTAAAGGATTAAATATTGAGTATTGGAAAAAATATAGTTGAAGAAGTAAAAACAATATAGATATAATTGTAAAACACTGCTAGTAAACGATGAATAGTAAAATTACTAACATCTCGTTTATATCAAAGGGCAAAATAAAAGATAAAAGCTACAAATTCTTGTATTTCGTAAGAATAATATATTTACGCTTTTCTTTTTGAGGTTTGGTACACGGTGGTTTAAAAACCTGTTGTGGCTCTTCCAAGTCTTAAGCCATATCATTACCCAAGATATTTCCCTCTGATGCAGTCGATGACCTCATCTCTGCATCGGTATCCGATTCTCAAGATTATTGTACCTTCGTTCCTCAGGAAGAATGAGCAGTTATGGATTGCGACGCAGTGCTCGTAGGAGGAGGAGATTGAGTTTAAGCCGAGATAACTGGCTTAGTATTCAATAGCTTTTTCCCATTTGAGACAGTATTTTGGGATAAAACTGTTTTGGGATTTTCAGTCTTTTCAGTATTCGTAACAAGTTTCGTTTTAGTCGAAGAGGTCTTTAAAAACTTTTTAACGTTAGTCGCAAGTTGAAATCCGTTTAGGTCCGGTAAAACAGAAGTATCTTCAGGAATATGTACAGCAGACAATGAGGGAGGATTTGGCAAGTTAATTTGATTAGATGGTATAGTAACGGATTCAGAAGATTTTGAACTGATACAAGCAGACATATCAGTTAAAAACCATTGCGTAGATAAGGTTGCAGATATCTTTTAAACACCGAAGCGTAAGTATTCCTGGAGTAGGCATTTTAGACTTAACGAGCTTGCGAGCTCCCTCATAAAAATATTGTTCTTTTTTATATATTATTTTTTCCCTGTTTCCAGGCAAAACAATTACGGGAGAAAGATGTGTGGTCACCCTTACAGTTGACGCACTTCTCTTTACCAGTGCAGTAAGAACTGTCATAACTAACTTCTGCACAACGGGCGCATGTCATTGTAACGCGGCAAGATGATTTTGAATGCCCAAATCTCTGGCTTTTGATTTGATTTGATTTGAAGTTTTTTGGCACAAGAACCAATAGGACGGTTATACTGCGCCAAACTTGTTTTTCTCTAAATCAAAGACCAACAAAATTTGTTTCTATAAAAGTGACAAAAAAAAACGTTGGTAAAACCATAAAATCCACGAAAAGTCAAACTAAGTCATAATAGTGAGTTCAAATTAAGGAATAAAAACCAACGGATTTCAAAAAGACAAATAGGTTCTCATGCGGATCCCTGCCAGTCAACAAAGGCAATGTCACTGCAGTTGTTTTGAAGTAAAACAAACGCTGGGCATTAAAATATGGGCATTCTAAAAGAACATGATAAACTGTTACTCCACAGTCACAATGTGGACATTTTGGTACTTGATCGTTAAATAAAAGATGTCTATGTGTGAACCTTGTGTGACCGATTCTCAGACGAGTTAAAATTATATCATGTTTTCGATAATTTAAAGGAGGCCAGTTTTCTATAATAGGCTTGCAAGTATGAAGTTTGTTTAGAGTTTCCAAATCCCATTGTGCTTGCCAGTTTATATAGAGACAGCGTTTTACTTGCCTCTTCAAATCGCATGCAGGTACGGGTATTTCTAAAAAACGAGTTGCGGACTTGGCACTTTTATCAGCCTGCTCATTCCCACATATTCCCACATGGGAAGGTACCCAGCAGAATAAAACCGTAAAGCCTTTAGAGATAGTTTTATAAAATAGGTCTAAAATTTTTATAGTATTTGGATGAGTGTGGCTTTGAATTGATTTTAAAGATTGTAAAACACTTAAAGAATCAACATAAATTATAAAATTTCCACTATGTCTATTTAAAATTTCTAACAAAGCATGTAAAATTGCAGTAGTCTCAGCAGTAAAAATGGAACAGCATGAAGGAAGTTGAAAACAGGAAATTTTATCTGGAAAAACCACAGCAAATGAGGCATGGGTATAAGACCTAGATCCATCAATATAAACAGGAATGAAAGATTGATAGTGAGATCTGTGTTCCATGAATAATTGTTGATAGACAATATCTGTTGTGTCTGATTTGCAGAAGTTTTCAAAAGGGTTAAGAAAATAAAAGGTTTGGATTTTCCATGGAGGAAAACTGTTAAATGTATGTGGGGATACTTCTAGTTGGTCCATATTTAATACTGATAAAGTGTTTCGCACCCTGGTAAAAAATAAGGGTTCAAAATTCTTTCTAGCCTCTTGCAAACGAAGCAGAAAGAGTCGTAATTTAAAATCGTAATATGGGTGGCTAGGATGAGACTGAATTCTAAAATAATGTTGTAAAGAAAGCATTTGTCTTCTAAGCTGTAGGTCTGGTTCATAGCACTCAACATACAAACTTTTGATTGGAGAAGTGCGGAAAGCTCCAGAACATATTCTAAGAGCGGCATGGTGAACAGGGTCCATTTTTTTCAGTACGCTTTTCCTGGCTGAGCCGTAGATTGTACATCCATAATCTATTTTGGAAAGGATGGTAGCTCTATAAATTCTCAACAATGAAGTTCTGTCGGCTCCCCAAGATGTATTAGAAAGAACTTTCAAGATATTCAAAGCTCTCTCACACTTTTTTCGTAAGAAAGTTAGGTGGGATCGAAACGTCAGCTTTTTGTCGAAAGTGATTCCTAAGAAACGAACTTCACTGAGAAATGGAATTCTTTGACCATATAACTTAAGTTCAGGGTCTGGATGAAGATTTCTCTTCCTACAAAAATGTACTCCCGCTGTTTTTGCAGTTGAAAAAGTGAAACCATTTAAGTCTGACCAATGTTTAATTTTGTTTATTGCTGTTTGTAATTGTCTCTCTATAAAACACATATTGTTTCCCATACAAGAAATGTATAGGTCGTCTACATACAGGTATCCTTTGATATACGGTGGTAGTTGATTCAAAATGTTATTAATTTTTATGATGAAAAGTGTGACACTTAAAACACTCCCTTGTGGAACACCTTCTTCTTGAATAAAAGTATCAGAAAATTCATGTCCCAGTTTGACTTTAAATTGTCTTAATAGTAAAAAATTTTGAATGAAAATTGGTAAGTTTCCTCGAAGATTAAAATCGTAAAGATCTTTCAGGATGCCATATCTCCATGTACGATCGTAGGCCTTTTCTATATCGAAGAAAATGGCCACCAAGTGTTTCCTCTGCAAAAAAGCAGAACGAATCTCGTTTTCTAAACTTAAAAGATTATCAAAAGTTGATCTCCCCTTTTTGAAACCACTTTGGAATTGGCTCAGGAGTTTATTTGTCTCTAAAAAAGTAAACAAGTCTTCGGTTAATCATTTTTTCTAAAAGTTTGCACATACAGTTTGTTAACGCAATCGGGCGATAGTTCAGAGGATTCATGGGATCTTTATTGGGCTTTAAGATAGGGGTAATTATTGCTTGTTGCCAGGAAGGTGGAAAATATTGTTCATTCCAAATTCGATTAAAGAGGTGCAACAAATTTTTCTGCGATTCATAAGTTAAATGCTGAATCATTACATAACTAATGTTATCTGGGCCAGGGGCAGATTTGTGAACACTTGATAAAGCAAACTGGAATTTTTGAAATGTAAAATTACTATTGTAAGGTAAATCAGACTTGGACTTAAAATTCAATTTTTTGTTCTCAGATAGTTTTTTAAATTTTAAAAAATGTGGGTTATAATTTTGACTGGAGGATGTATTTGCTAAAGTAGCAGCTATTGTATTTGCTATGTCTTTTAAAGATGATATAATCTGATTATTAACTTTTAGTATTGAAACAGAATGAGAGAAAGGAGTGCCTGTAGTTTTTTTAACTTTTTGCCAAAGTTCACGGCTTGAGATAGAAGATTTTATTGTGGAAACAAAACTTCGCCATGACATTCTACGACTATATCGTTGAATACGTCGTGACTCTGCTCTGGCTCTTTTGAAAGCAATTAAATTTTCAGATGTGGGATATCTGCGAAAGATACCCCATGCTTTTCTCTGTTTCTTACGGGCTTTTTGACACTCAACGTTCCACCATGGCTTACTTTGCTTCCTCCGAGTGCATTTAGTCTGCGGGATGGATACATTCGAGGCATGAATAATAGTCTGGGTAATGATGTCCAATGCCTGATCAATAGAATAATTTTTTACCATTATTTTACTTATTTTGGAAAGAATAGAGAATGTCTTCCAGTCAGCAGCTGTGAATATGTACCTAGATGGCTGATAACAGTTTGGGTTATTAAATCTTTCATCTGTTACAATCAAAGGAAAATGATCACTGTTGTGGAGATACTTATCTACTGTCAGATTAAGAAAAGGAAAGAGTGATGGAGAACTGATGGCAAGGTCGATTGCATGGAAAGATTTTGTAGGCTGGTGGAAAAAAGTTAATTCATCTTTATTTAGAAGGCATAAATTGTGATCCTGTAAAAGCCTTTCAATTTGAAGACCTCTGGAATTGGTGTCAGAATTTCCCCAGATGAGGCTATGACCATTAAAATCTCCAATAATAAGAAACGGCAGAGGAAGTTGTTGAATTAAATAGTTTAAATCGGTTTGATTTATGTACTCATTAGGAGGTAGATATAAATTACATATAGTTAACAGGGATTTTGTGTGTATTCGAATAGCAATAGACTGTAAATTTGTGTTTAAATTTACTGGAGTGGACGGATGATTGATTTCAACAAGCAGTGCAACTCCACCTGTAGCTCTATTATTTATATGATTTTTGTAAGAGGCAGTGTAGTTTGATAAATGGATGTTATCACCCGGTTTCAGATGAGTCTCCTGTAAAGCAATACAAACTGGTGCATAAGTATTTATGAGGTCTTTCAAGTCTGAAATTTTATTTTTAAACCCACGACAATTCCAAGAAATAAATTTTGCCATTGAAAAAAGAAAAACACAAAAAGGAGAAAATTACCTTATAGTTTCTTGGAAGAATCTGATTCATCAGATTCACTCAAGGACATTTCTTCTTCAGATGGGTGAACGCTGAAGAGAGGATCACTATCCGAGTCTTTGTCTTTAGTTTTTTTCTGTTCTTTTAAGAAGTCTTCCTGTGTTAAGGAAAGCTTTGGTGAAGACTTCGTTTGGGCTCTACGCTCAGTTAAAATTCTAGCACGAGTATTAGCTTTTGTTTCTTTGGTTTGTTTTATTTGGTCCAATTTTTTATTTTTCTTATTCTCAACTTTCTGTTTAGGGTTTGGTTTAGATTTTCCAGTTTCTATAGATGCAGAAGTAATTTTGTGAGGCGAATTCTTAGTTATCGGTTTTAATTTAGATAATGGGGGGCAAATTATTTTTGTGATATTTTCATCTGTCATTGTACTTGAGGAAGTTACAGATTTCACTGCATTGCTATAAGAAAGTGTTTTTTGTTCAGGTATTAAAATCTTTTTAGCTTCGAAGTATGATAGGTTTTTCTTTATTTTCAGTTCTTGGATTTTCTTTTCTAAATTCCATTGCGGACATTCTCGGGAGTCAGACTGATGTGGTTGTTTGCAATTTACACATTGCGGGTCTGCAGTACAATCATTAGATTGATGGCCAGGAGTTGCACATTTGGAACAAGTTTGTGTCCCTCTACAAGCTGTCTTAGAATGACCGAAACGTTGGCAATTATAGCATCTGATTGGATTAGGTATATATGGACGAACTTTACAATTTAAGTAGCCTGCTTTAATGCTGGATGGTAATTTTGTTGAATTAAAAGTTAAGATGATATTGTTAGTGGCAACCAACGCATTTCCTTTCTTCATAAAGATGCGTTTCACTGCAATAACACCTTGACTGGCAAGGCCATCAAGAATTTCACTTTCAGGAGATTTCAAGAGTTGTTTTTCTGATATAACACCACGACAGAAGTTAAGTGTTCGGTGAAGTGTTACAGATACGGAATGATTTAAGAAGGATTTGGCTTGCAAGAAGGATTTCGTTTGAAGAGCAGAATTTGTTTCTATTAATAGATCACCTGACCTCAGTTTTTTTACAGATTTTGGACTACCACCAATACCTTTTAAAGCTTTTTCAATGGCAAAAGGAGATAACTCAGAAAGTTTTCCATCAGGGATGGAGAGAATAACGAAGCGAGCAGTTTCAGATAACGGTTCAGTGTCGGACGTAAAAAAACCCATAAGAGTTAAATAAATATTCGGGCCTCGACGGCACCGCCCACCATGGAGCCCAACAAGGGATGGCAGCCACCGGCTCTAGACATTTCTAGCCTCGGCGCTTACCATAGTGCTAGCAGAGACCTATACGCTAAGAGTCACCTCCAGGTACGTTGACCACCCTTAACGCCAAGCCCCAGAGAGTGACCCCTTCGCTTGATCCCTAGCATACTAACTTAGAAGTTAGGATACCAGCCGAATTGACACACTGGGCACCAACAGTGCACCACCCATCCAAAGGGTCGCCACGCACGGCCAACACGTGGGGTTTTGGCTGTCCATGAGAAGCAAGAAGCAAACAGAGCGGCTACAGCTTCTCATGGAGAGCTCCCTCGCTTGCCGTCGAGGGAAAGAAGGATCAAGCAGACAGCAGAAGGTATAGGGGAGGATAAATACGAGTGGAGGAAAGATCCCTGGGAACCTCGGGATTGGGACACCTGTACCCACCTAAAGAAGGTGAGCCCCTGAGGGGCCAAATCTCTGGCATTGGAAGTTCTTGAAGGGATTTGGCATATACTCGTATTGTCTAGTTGAAAAGCGCATATATCCAACTTAATATATTCTGATAAAGTAGAGGACTTGAAAGTAAATACCAGATGCTTAGTACTCAGGGGCTGGGCATCTCCTCATATTGCAATACGTCGAACAAGGGTCACACTCTGAATCATAAAATTTTCCGTAAAATCCTCTACTGGGTTATTGAATAGTTCACCACAAGATACAACACTCTTTGTTCTCGGAGGAAAAAATTGGTGAAGTCTGCGATTAATATCCGCATAGCTTCCCGCAACTGAGAGTTCGACGTCTTTTAGGGCGAGTGGAGTAGCATTCGGTGTCGGCAGTTAATCTCTCAACCATGTGGTCTTTGATTTAGGGACTATTTCATCGTTATATTCATCAGAGTGGGCTCTCTGTTGATGTACACCTAAACCACGTTTGGATCAGGACGATAGCCGTATTCCGGTCATAGGTGATGCGATAGTCTCTTTCTCTCCCAACATCGGAGGGCGATGAGGAGTCACTAAAAATACTGCAATAAAGGAATCTAAAAAAGAATACAACGGCTTAACTGAAAACAGCAGGGCCCGGTTTGGATGTAGTATTTTTAGCCTACCGAAGCCGGTGCCCAGGGCGTACCACGAGGAGGAGTACTCTGCCCTCCCATAGGGAGAAGATAGGATTTTTTTTAGAGAACAAACTCAGCTTAATTTACGAATTACCTGTATCATTGAATCATTGCAATATCAAAACATTTGAAAACGCCAAAAGATCCCTCAAGAGCTTAATAATTACTCCCACCGTTTACCCCCGTTTCGATGATTTTCTTCAATTTGACATTCTAAGCACTAGGCAGAAATCACATTGTGTCAGCACCGCTCGCTGGCCATCGCGATGATTTCTTTTATTGAGACTGTCGAATTCCCTCAGTCCGTGCTAATTCAAAATCGGTTGTTAGACGCCCGCCGAAAAGGTCGGTTCGTCCGAAAACGTGGTCCACCGCTGGTCCGGGGAGAACCAAACCGCATAGCGGGGTTAAGTCTCGCCCATTTTCGAAGTTACGCACCGAACTTTCCTTACCTCCCTTACTTATATTGTTCTTTCGAATAGAGGATGTTCATCTTTGAGACTTGCTGCGGATATGGGTACGTACGGACCGGCAGGAATAATACTTTCTCCCTCAGATTTGCAAGAACTGACACAGGCTCACCGCATACCACAAGAGCAGCGGTGCTTTTACGGGATCAGCGTCCCTCTCTGGACGAACCATTTCCAGGGACAAGAACACTTGCAAGTAAAGACAACTCTTCCCCGTCCTCCGTTAAACCGAATCCGGTTGCGTTACACAGAGATAGACCTTGGGGAATATTTACCACATTCCCTTTCGATCGACAGCGAGACGAGCGCACAACTCCCTGACAAAATAATGTCAAAATCTCGCTTCAGAACGGATTTATCTGATCCGTTAGGGCCGACTGACCCCTGTTCAACAGTTGTATACATGGCACCCTTCTACAACTTCAGTCCTCCCAATTCTCACTTGAGTATTTGCTACGACCACCAGGATCGGCACTGGTGGTCGCTCCACGCCCGGCACTTTCGACACTCGCCACGACCCCCCTACTCAAAACCGGCCAAATATTGTTTAGGTATGTCCAGCTGCGGCCGAGAATAGGCTCGACGCTGAAGTATCGTCCATTTTTAGAGCTAATTGCGTCGGAAGATGAGTTGATACACACTCCTCAGCGTATTGCGACTTCCGTGGCCACCATCCTGCTGCAGCAGGGGCAAACTACCCCACCAACCATCCTTCAAACCATAGAGACTGCCCACAAATAGCCTTCAAAATCAGCAAAGTCCAGAGAAATCCGAGAACCCCTAACTAAAAGACAGTACAAAAAGCTCAAAGAAAAAGGGAAGTAAAATGACTTCAATAGCCCATCATAACTTTTCCGCCCCCCTTCTCCCTTCTCTTAAACTAATTCAAATTAACCTGGGCAAGGCCAAAGCCGCCACCGACATCCTCCTGCACAACTCAGCCAAAATAAATCCAGACGTCATAGCCATCCAGGAGCCTCACCAACACCTAAATGAAATCCAAGGCCTTCCGAGATCATGGACAATAGTTTCATCAAAATCTAGAAAAGCAGCCATAGCCATTCCTAAACCAAACGTCAAAATAGCAATAATTAAATCCCTTGAGAACTCCATAGCAATAAAACTCCAGACCTCACCAAAACCAACAACCATCATCTCTGCATACTCATCGCCAACGTCCAACATACAAAACTCCCTCCAAGAGTTACAAGAATACATAAACGCCCTGCCCAGGGAAAATCTCATTATCCTTGCGGACTTAAACGGCCATAATTCTCTCTGGGGTTACGAAAACAACGACCAAAGGGGAAACCAGATTCTGGACTTCGTGCTTGCCAATAGCCTTTACATAGCTAATCATCAAAATGCGCCCCCAACCTTCACCCACTGCGGCACGAAAGGGTGGCCTGATCTCACCATCTGCTCCCAGAATCTCATCTCAGCAATCGAAAAATGGGAAGTCCTAGAAGAGCCGTCCCTCAGTGATCACAAATACATAGAAGTAATAATAAGCTCCAAAATAGAAACACCCACTCAACAAAGATTTAAAACTAAATTTGGAAACCATAAGAAAATGATCAATCAACTAAAGCCTGCAATAGCCAATATCTTAAAATCAATAGCCCAGTGTAATAACCATCAACAACTAAACGAAGTCACCTCCCTCTTACAAGACAGCATCATAGCAGCTTGCAAGTCCAGTTACAAAATTAAAAAAAACCCCAACTTACAGCAGCCGAAATGGTTTACCAAAGAGCTTGAAATAGAGAAAAACCGACTTAAAGCACTGAGGAGACGCGCTCAAAAATCGGGAGAAGATCGACCCGCCCAATTCCTGCGCCTGAAAAAGGAAACTGCGGCGTACATGAAAAAGGTACGTCAAGCCAGGAAGACGGGATGGAAAGGATTCTGCGGGCAAGCGGCAAACCCCTATGGCAAGCACTACAAGGCAGCATTCCGAAACATCGTATCCCCAGCTCAACTTTTTGCAGCGGAAGGCAAAGATCCAAAGGGTGGTCACCTACAAATAGCCAGCAACATCCTGGAAGAAATCTTCCCGGAACCTCAATCAACAAACAATCCCCCAAGCCAGAACCAGTTTAACAACAATACAATAGAAGATCCGCCTTTCTCCCACCAAGAAATATCAGCCATCATCAAGTCTCTCCCAAAAGGTAAAGCCCCAGGTTTGGATGGCATCGACAATATAATAATTCAACAAATCCATAGCAAATTTCCTCAACTATTCATGAAATACTTCAATAAATGCCGCCAAATTAAGAAATTCCCGGATTCACTGAAAATAGGAAATATCATACTCTTTCAAAAACCAGGAAAATCCATTAACGACCCCAAATCTTATAGACCTATCTCACTCCTCCCAACAATAGGCAAGACCCTCGAAAAACTCCTCACCCAACGACTTACTTACCATCTTGAAAAAAATAAGCAAATAAGCCCTAATCAATACGGATTCCGTCAGGGGAAATCGGTAGACCAGGCAATCAATAGGATCATGACGGAAATAGGAAAGGCCAAATCTCTAAAACATCATACCCTACTACTGTCGATTGATATCAAGGGAGCGTTTGATAATATACAGCACAACTCAATAGTAAATTATCTAAACAATAGCCAATGCCCTAGCAATATAACAGCCTCATTTCAAAGCCTACTAGAAAATCGGGAAGTCGTCCTCAACACGGCCGAAGGTCCAGCCACGAGGGCCCAGAAGCAGGGTTGCCCACAGGGCTCATGTAGTGGCCCAGCCCTCTGGAACCTGGTGGCTAATGAAATCCTGGAACAAAACCTTCCAACTAACACCCACATCCAGGCGTTCGCGGACGACTTCGCCATAATAACCCATGCCAAAACCAAGAAAGAAATAGAGCTCCAAACCCACGCAGCAATAGAAGTCTTTACCAAATGGGCAAATAAAAACCAACTTCAAATAGCGACGAACAAAACAAATTATATCTTCCTTAGTAACCTGATAAAAGGACCCTCAATAAAATGGAACGGAACAAATCTTAAAAGATCAAAGGCAATCAAATATCTAGGCATTTACATAGACGACAAGCTAAACTGGAACGCTCACCTTAGATATCAATCGAGCAGGGCAGCCATCCTACACCAAAAATTGCTCAAAATTGCAGGCAAAACCTGGGGCATAAACAAGCAAAATAGAAAAATACTATACCTAACTGTAATAGAAAGGATGCTGGCGCATGGGGCAGCAAACTGGTGCACCAACCCCTCGGAAAGGATGAAGAGAAAATTATCGGCTATCCAGCGTCCATTCCTGCTAGCCATCTCGGGCGCTTATAGAACAACCTCAACAGCTGCCCTCCAAACCATCTTAGGACTACCTCCCCTCCACCTCCAACTACAGAGAGAAGCAAAAACGGTCGCCTTGACAAGACTACGGAAGAAACAAAACAACGAATGGAACATCGAACCGGAAGACATAGAAAACCCCATAAAGGCCTGGACCACCCACCCATCTATATCTCTGTCACAAGGCCAAACCTCTCTGGAAGACGGCGGCCCAATGGCACAACAACAGGGAATCTTTACAGATGGCTCCAAAACCGAAGTAGGAGTGGGAGCAGCATTCTGCACCCTTATCGACGGAGAAATCGCCCAAACCTGGAACTGCAAACTGGCCCACCACAACTCTGTCTTCCAGGCGGAACTCTGGGCCCTATTTAACGCTGCGCAACATGCTAGCACCACAACTAGACACACCACCATCTATGTGGACAATCAGGCTAGCATCATAGCGGCAACCAACCCAAGAACAACAAACTCGATCGCCAGGGAAATCTTTCACATCCTCTCCTGCAACCCCAACATCAGGGTCCAATGGATTAAAGCCCATACAGGCCACCAAGGAAACGAGGCAGCTGACTCCCTAGCTAAGGACGCAGCGAACTCAGCCAACCAAGAGGTTTCTCTCCCAATGCCAATCTCCTACATCAAGTCTTGCCTCCGTAGAACCATGATGCAGGACTGGCAGATTGAATGGGATGAGGGAGACACAGGTAGACCAATCCACCATCTTCTTCCAAAGGTCTCCCTACGACTTACCCCCTGGAGACGGGAAGAGATCATCTTCTTCACAGGCCATGGCCCTTTCCCCTCCTACCTAAAAAGATTCCGACTCCAGGAACACCAGTCCTGCCCCTGTGGTGAGCAAGGCACTCCCCTGCACTACGCGACGGAGTGCATTCTGACATCTTCATTCCACCTCAGGAAACCAGCCACAGCCCACCAGCAGACATGGCTCTCAAGAGTAGCTGCCAACCCTCTCTCCCGGCTCAAGGTTTCCAAAATGGTCCAGTTCCTTCACTCGGAGGCCGATCTTTTCCGGTTCTAACGACGTCAGCGCAAGCTAGACCAGTCCCAGAATCGACCGACCACAGCTCCAGCCACTGATCCAGCAGCCAAACCAACCACACAAGCCAATAGTCCAACGTATTGTAATAATTTATTAACTCTTTTTTTCTCTCTTGTTCTCACTACTCGCTGTAATAACCCATTTAAATTTCCACCAACGGTCTCAAGTTTGTGGGAGACCGCAACTGTCAACCCAACAATGTAAAAAAATGTTAAAATACCTAATCTAAATTTCTGCCGATTCATTAAGTGTATAATCTCAAATAGCAACGGCCCCGAATTATGTGGTGGGGCTGCAACTATGGTCACCAATGTACATACATGTATATAATCTTTCTGTTTTTTCTCAATTGTTTTTTTTATCTTGTTTATTGTTTTTCGTCATTTTGCCTTCACAATCCCATTGTTCATCCCATTTGTAAAAATCATTGTCTGTTTTATATATGCACCTGTAACCAAGTTTTTTTGAAAGCCAATAAAGTTGCTCGGGGAGCGACTTCTGGTGCGGGACTTAGTGGGATCCCGTAAAGGCAAAGTTTACCTCTTCCTCTCCATGTCCAATAAACTGTTTGAATGATTTCAAAGATCATAGTTGCAGGGGCATGGAGGGGTGTTATGTCTGGAGCAGCACTTCTAGTCTAGCAGCCGAAGTGTCAAGACGTGTGTAAGAAGAGCTCCCGATCAACCCTTGTTAGCGTACGGTTGGATAGCTCTAGACAAGTGATTGCGTTTAAAAAGTTATTTCTTCTGTTCTACTCGCAGGAATCAATCGCCAATTATATTAATTTGTGCATAATAGTATCATCAATCAGTGTACTCATCTATTTTGTGTGTTTTGTGCGCGTTGTGAGTGTATTGTGCCCATTTGGATGTGTATTCTCAATATTTCCTTGGATAACAGCACCAACATCGAGATGTCCGGCTAAATAGGCACCAGGCAGCTGGGGTGAGTGTTCCCATTTCTTTATGTGTCGATAGTGTGTACAATTCCCTGCATTTTGATGTATTACAATAGTATTTGTGGATAATAGAACAATAGTTATGATTTTTTAAATATGTACTAAATAGCGCGAGCGGTAGCCAAGTTTTGTTTCTACCGCCAACTTCATAACCCCCCATCCACCACTAAATATTGAAATATGGATACAATCTTGATATATGTTATAAAGGGTACCTTCCCAATTCGAACAAAGTTTATTTTGTAGAAATATATTCAATAGCTGGAAAAATATGAATTTTTTACTGGAAGTCACCCCCACAAAAAAGCCGCAATTTCAGGGACTATTTTCCAAAGTTCCCTTTTAAATATCAATAACTTTTTAACTAATCAACCGATCTCCACCCGGGAAAAGATGATGGATAGAAAAAACGATTCCGCTTCGATCAACGTCAAAATTATTTCAATAACTGCAATAGTTAATTTTAAATAAATTTTAAAAAATAAGTCACTTAGGCAACCCTCCCCTAACTTTTTCTCCCTTATCGCAAAACACTACTAACGAACTCCCCCCCCCCCCAGCACGAGAATACGTTCTGTAACAAAGGCTTCAAACTTAAAACATTAATTAATTAACCTAGATGGATCTAAAATGGAATTTCACCTGTCCCCCAATAAAGTACACTTCCCCCGAATAACGGAGATATTTTTAAAATTTGTATCCGAGCAATAGTTAGGAAATAATATTCATTCTAAATGTAGCACGCGGTATATTATCAAAGGCAGACATCCCGGCGCCATTGATAACGACGATCCAAGCAGGAAACAGTACGAAATCTGTATAGTGAAAATGAGTCTTAAAGAAGGGCTCAAAGAAACCGTTCTAAAAACGCCTTTATCACCATTCAAGTTTTAAAAATTAAGCATACTTACTCACTCACTTACTTATATTTGCATGTATGTGGGTATGCGTGCGGGTATGTTTAATTGTATGAGTATGTGTTTATATATGAATGTATATGTGCATGTATATGTGTATATATATATTGTCTTTTCTCCCCATAGCGCCTACTCTTGTTATATCCATATATTTTTCAGAAATGCATATATTTATAACATTATAAGTGTTTTTTTTTCCTTTCTTAATTTGATTTTTAGAAATACACTAGCCTAGAAATATTATAAATGTTATAAAGGTCTCACATATATTCTTTATGTTTTAGAAATGCTATAAATGTCATAAGTGCTTTCCTCATTTTATTATTGTTATTAATTCAATCTTACTTTATTAAATATATGCGCAGCTTCCCATGACATAACAATTCTCAATAAAAGCGTAACAGTGCTACAACCAAAGCATTACGAGAGAGGGAAACAGTTAAATCCTCAATATCACTATTAAATAGTAATTCAATTGTATATGTGTATATAAATAAACTCTATTTTCTCTCTTCCACTCTTGTCACCACTATTGTCATTATTACCTCATTTATTATTAACTCTCATTAACTCGTACGACCCATATAATACTCCCCTTAACCCTTTGAGCACTAAAACACCTAACTCTAGTTGGACTTTCCACCGGAAATCTAGTACATCTAATTTCTAAATTAAATCAACCAAACTTAGCCACAATATCTAAACCCATATGGGACGGACGACTACAAATAATTAGCAATTAAAAATTAAAACTAGACCCCTAATTAACGTTTTTAGCCAAACAGCCGCCCCCAAGCATAGAGGTGGATGCCTTCCGAATAGCTACACCTTGCTAAATCTCCCCCTAACCCGTTAACCACCAAAATCCGTACTCTAGTTGGACCGCCCGCCGGAAATCTTCTATATCAAATACTTAATTTAAATTCACCAAACTTTAATATAATCTCAAGGCCCCCCTGGGACGGAAGCCCAGGAAAAATTAGCAGACAATAATCAAAATTAGACCCCCAATTAATGAACTAACTTAAAAGGCCGCCCCCAAGCATGGTGGTGGGAGCAGTGCAAAACATCTACAAACGGCCGCCCCTAAGCATAGTGGAAGATGAAAATATCACTCATTATTAACCGTACTTTGGTATACATATGTGTGTGTGTATTGGTATATATATATATTTTATTCTATGTTGTTTATTACTCCTCATTGGTATTCTATTTATTATTATTCTTATTATATTATAAGTATTAGCTTATGCCAAATTAATCCAAATCATCAGAATCCTAGTAGCAGCGGCATTGACGCTCTTAATTTACAAAACTCTTTAATTAATCCCAATCATGAATATTGCAATGCGGGTGAATTCCTCCTTTTTTTTCTCTTACAACCAATTAACAACCCCACAATCAAAGCAGCCACCGATAATACACAATTTGCAGGTCAGTTGTGCACACGACTCGGCACTGGAGGGTGGGGGCACGAGCCCCAGCAGCCAGCGCCACTCACTGTATTTTTCAGATCAAATAAAACCAACAACACAGAATTTAAACCGAAGCAACCCAAAAAGAGCTAAATGGAACGCTCGCCAAAGGTACAGGAAGCGATCTCGCTCCTTGAAAAAGGACTTAACCCTCCAAGAACAAGGACCCTATCCACCTCCTCAATCAACTCAGACTCTTCATCAGTCATATCCCTGGCTTCTACAGAATCCAGGACATACAGCGATGCCCCAATAACGGAGATCCTACAGAAGCTCCGCGATATCATCAACGGCGGTACCACCACCACCACCGCCCATGGCAAAACAAGGTACAGAGCCTACCTAAGAACGGATCTAGCCAACAAGGGGAACAAACTTCTGGACGCACTACAATCCAAAATAGCCACGGAAGAACGACAAACCACAGCCGCCACCACAGTAGAGAAAATAGATAAAGCGACCAACACCATAGCAGAAACCGTCCAAACAGCAACACTACCTGCCGAAAAACCAGCCACATATGCAACCATAGCAAAGAAAAACACAAGATCTAAACCAAAAGCCCTCCTTCTCTACCCCCAAAACAACAGCGACAAACCGGTCAAAATAACAGATCTCCTAAAGAAAGAAGTCACCAATCCAAACCTCAAAATTAAAAATATCAAGACAGTAAAAAATGGAATCGCAGTCATCTGCGAAGACAAAGCAGACATAGAAAAATTACAAGAAACAATCCAGAACACCTCCAGCTTAAAAGAAGCAATCACAACAAGAACACCGGCCAAACGCCATCCCAGCATCATCATCTACAACCTACCAGAAGAGACGACAATAGATGAAGTGAACCAGGCCCTAAGGACGAGAGCAGGAGCACAAACGGACCTAAAACTAAGGTTCAAGCTCACCGGGAGAAACCAAGGGACAGCACAATGGGTGATGGAGGCACCCAGCGACAGCTTCCACCAAATAAAGAACCAAGGGAAAATATTGATAAACTGGTCCATGCACCAGGTAAAGGAGTTTTATCACATAAAACTGTGCAACCACTGTCAGGGTTTCAGGCACCTGGCCAAGGACTGCCCCAATTCACGACCTTCATGTGGCAGCTGTGCAGGCAACCACCCAACGAGAAAGTGTAGATCGCCACAGGTGGCTTGCATCAATTGTGCCATGCACAACCAAATCCACGGGACCAGATTTCCTATCAGCCACCTAACAGATTCTCAGAGCTGCTCCTGCTACAAGGGAGAGGTAGCTCTCTACAAAAAAACGAGAGACTACTGATGCACCACACCACCCAATCAAATAAAAATCCACAACCAGGCAGACAAGCAGAAGAAAAGAACCCAGCTCCTTCCCTCCGACTTCTACAGATCAACCTGAGGAGAACAGAGCTAGCAAACGCAACCCTAATAGATACCGCAGCCAAACTACATCCACACATCATTATGGCACAAGAACCTTATATACTAGAAGAGAAAATAGCAGGAATCCCAAGATCATGGCACCAATTCACCTCCAAAAACAAAAAAGCAGGAATCATCACCCTCCCAAACAGCACCAAACCTCTCCTATTATCCTCCTCCGAAAATAGTGTAACGATTAAAATTCAAACAAAAACAGGCCCAATAAATCTAACTTCAACATATTCTGCACCCACCGCCAATATCCAAGAAGCCATAATGGAAATAGACCACTTAATAAACAACATAACAGATGAAAAACTCATAGTAGCAGCCGACTGGAACGCCCACAACAGACTCTGGGGATACCCCAACGAAGATACTAGAGGAACCCTAGTAGAGGACTTCTTGCTAGCAAGAGAACTATACCTCCTGAACGAAGCAGACGCTCCTCCCACCTTTGAACATAACTTCGCGAAGGGATGGCCAGACCTCACATTCATCAAGGGCGCAGAGCTGACCAACTCCACCAGGTGGTCAGTGTTGGAACTATACTCGAACAGTGACCACAAATATATACAAATAGATCTCAACACAGAGCAATCCCAATACAAATACAATAGATTTAAAACAGCTTACGGCGGCCACAGCAAAATGCTCAACATCCTCAGCAAAAGCATACCAGAAATAGAATCCAAAATCAAACAAAGCAGAAGCAAGAAAGAATTAGACGAAGCCACAATAGCCCTCCAAACAACCATCCTGAAAGCCTACAAAATCAAAAAAATAAAATCTATCGTCAATAACAACTGGTGGAACCAAGCCCTTCAAAATAGGAAAAAAGAAATTCAAGCCCTGAAAAGAAGAGTTAAAAAAACCACGGAGGAAGAACAAACTAAATACAAAATGCAGTTATCCAAAAAAATAGCAGAACTGAAAAAAGAAGCCAAAAAAGCCAAAAGGAAATCATTTCGCAACCTGTGCAGCAACTCAATAGACCCTTACGGACTCCCCTACAAATCAGTCATAAAAGATAAAAGACCGCCCTCTGATCTCTTCAGGTTAATGGACGCCCCAATGGTTGGAGATATCAAAAGCTTCGCGGCCAATATTTTAAAAGAACTATACCCCAAGATAACAGCAAACCACCAAGACAATAGCCCTCCAGCAACTCTTAAAATAGAAAAACCATTCACCAAAAACGAAATCAAAAGGATACTCAAAAATGCCCCTCTAAAGAAAGCCCCAGGCCCAGATGCAATAGACTACATCATCTTAAAGGAAATAAATGCCAAATATCCAGACATCCTCCACGCACTCTACAATAGATGCCTCGACCTTCACTGCTTCCCATCTCCTCTCAAAAAAGGAAACATAGTCCTCTTCCATAAAATAGGAAAGGATCCCCAAAAAGCAACATCATACAGGCCAGTCACTCTTCTCTCCACCATAGGGAAAACTCTAGAAAAACTGCTGCTGGGAAGGTTCAACCACCAACTAAAACAAACTAACTACCTCCACGACAACCAATTCGGCTTCAGAGAAGGGAAATCCACGGACCAAGCAATTAACCACCTAATAGAAAGAATTAACGACTCCAGAATCAAAAAGAATCATACAATAGCCATCTCAATAGACATCCAAGGGGCATTCGACAACCTGCAATACAAATCAATTAGAAATAGTATAGACGCAATAAACAATCCCTCCAACATCACAGAAACCCTTAAGGACATCCTAACAGACAGGAAAATCTGCCTAGAAACCTCCCAAGGAGTGGTGGAATGGGAACAACAAAAAGGCTGCGCACAGGGATCATGCACGGGCCCAACTTTCTGGAACCTGGTAGCCAATGAAGCCTTGTCTGCCCCATGGGAACCCAGGGTCCATCTACAAGCCTTTGCGGATGACTTTGTCTTTATAATCAGTGAACCGACAGGTGCCAAACTGAAGGCCACGGCACAAAGAGCTCTGGAGACTTTCCAACAATGGCTGACCAAACACCAATTGAAGATCTCCATGGAGAAAACAACTTACATCTTAATAAGTAAATTAGTCAATGGCCCCCGACTCAAATGGCAAGGCCAAACAATCAAAAGAAGCCAGTCATTCAAATATCTTGGGGTCTACATAGACTCCAAGATAAATTGGGCAGACCACCTTCAATATATAAAGACAAAGTCATCGAAACTCATACAAAGGATAAAAAGAATAGCAGGATCGAACTGGGGCCTCAACAAAGACCTCAGAAGAACACTATACAAAACAGTGGCAGAAAGAATGGTGCTCTATGGCGCAGCAACATGGGCATCCGCACTAACAGCCAGACAAATAAGAGCACTAAACTCTATCCACAGAAAATTCCTCCTCAACATCACAGGAGCCTATTCCACCACCCCAACAGCAGCTCTACAAGCAATAGAGGGCTCCCTACCACTCCATCTGAGGGCTGAATTAGAAGCCAAGTACACAAGAGCAACAAGGCTAAATCAGAAAATCAAAATAGCAGGGCAAATTATAGATCCAAAGGACTACGAAGGGAAACCCTCCCCAAACAAATATCATCCAGCGGACTTCGAACTAGAAGACATCATCTCAACCAGCAAGGTCTTCGAACCACATGAAACCATAAATATCTTCACAGACGGCTCTCATCTTAACAACCAAACGGGCTGCGCCTTCTGCGTTTACAAAGGAGAAGAGACAACCGAAGAATGGATGGGGAAACTGAGAGAAGACAACTCAGTGTTTCAGGCGGAACTAACAGCGATAAAGGAGGCATGCATCTGGGCCAGCAAACAAAGCATCCCAACCAAAATTTGGTCTGACAGCGAATCAAGCCTACTCTCCATTGCCACTCCAAAAACCAACAGCCCAATAGCCCAAGAAATTCAAGGCATCCTACTGAAAACAAATAATATCAAACTAGGTTGGATCAAAGCCCACGCAAACATACGAGGGAATGAGAAGGCAGACCATCTGGCCAAAACAGCAACAACGGCAGGTACTCCCCTCCAAATACCGCTCCCCAGAAACCAACTCAAAAGGCTTCTACAATCTCTCCTCATAAAAAGGTGGCAAGAGGAGTGGGACGACAACCCCACAGGGAGATCAACCCACAACGTTCTACCAAAGGTAAAAACAAAACAATCCAGATGGCAAAGGGAAGCGATCATGTTTGTAACAGGGCATGGTCCCTTCCCCTCCTACCTCAAAAGATTCCATCTAAGGGAAAGCGGAAGCTGTGGCTGCGGCGGAGAAGGAACCCCCCTCCATTATGCAACGAGCTGTCCTCTGACGATTTCCTACCACCTGAAAGAGCCGACAAGGGAATTGGAACCAGTCTGGTGGAGGAGTGTGATGAGCAACCACCTCTCAAGGGCCAAAATCACAAAGCTCGTCCACTTCCTCCAGGAGAACGAAGAGTTCCTGGCACCAACCTAGAAAGAACCCCAGGCCTCATCCATCCACTGGCCAGCACTAGTTCAACAGAGCCGACCCCAGCAAGACACCAAACAGCCACCATCATCGATGTAAATAGATGTACATATTTTCTTTCTCTTTAAACTATACTATTTTTTACTTTTATTATTATCATTATTTTTTTTAATTTATTGTTTACTTCAATCTAATGTATTTAAATTTTTAACCTTACCTTCGTAAACACAAAATGTATACAGACCGGAATAGAACGGCCTCAAAATTTGTGAGGAGGCCGCAACTAGAAATCAACAATGTAGACCAATGTAAACACTCTGTATATTGTAACTGTTATATAACCATATTGTAAAAATTTCTTTTTGAAGCCAATAAAGTTGTTCGGGGGGCGGCTATGATGTAGGGATGACATAGCCCCATGGCGGTGTTGTAGCTCTACCTTCCACGTACGTCCACCAAACCGACAAGGAACCTTCAGGGTACCACGTTCGGGGGCGTACTGTGGCGTTTAATGTCTGGAGCAGCCTACGCCGCTGCTCCAAGTGCCAATTTTCAATCATACTGCAGCTAAATGCGAGGCCAAATTTAATTACTGTGCATTTTGCGCAGGAAATCACTTCATCAAGAACTGCAATAGTAAATCACCTAAATGCATTAACTGCATGGAAGACAACCATTTCTCAGGAAGGAACCTTCCAACAAACCACCCTTCCAACCACAAAGATTGCCCAATTTTTTCCTATCAAATACAAAGAACCAAAAAGTCAACAGGTCTCCACAACTAAACCTCCCATAGCTTCAAGTTTCAAATAATGACCACCACAGTTTTTACAAATAGTAATGCTTCTCCTTGTCCCGCCCTGAAATTCCTCCAGATCAACCTAGCTAAAGCCAAAGCAGCAACGGATATGTTAATACACAATGCTGCAAAATTAAATCCAGACGCTATCGCCATACAAGAACCCTACAGAAATCAAAATGAAATTAAGGGCCTCCCCAACTCCTGGACAATCATATCATCCTCCTCCAAAAAAGCAGCCATAGCAATACCGAAACCCAATATCAAAATAGCCACCCTTTCAACCCAGGAAAATACTGTCGCAATCAAGCTCCAAACCCAGACTAAACCAATCACCATCATTTCTGCATACTCTTCTCCAGCAGCGGACATTCAGGCAACCCTGCAAGAGATTCAGAACATTATCAACGCCCTGCCGAGAGAGGATCTCATTATCTTAGCGGATCTTAATGGTCATAACAGCCTCTGGGGATATGACCACAACGATACAAGAGGGAATGAAATCCTGGATTTCGTATCAGCTAACAGCCTGTATATTGCCAATCAACAAGACGCACCTCCGACTTTTACACATTGCGGTACGAAGGGTTTGCCTGACCTTTCCATCTGCACGCAGAACCTCATCCCTGATCTCCACAAGTGGGAAGTTCTCGAAGATCCGTCCCTCAGTGACCACAAATATATAGAAATTATACTAAATACCACAATAGAAACCTCCACCCTCCAAAGATTCAAAACAAAATACGGTAACCACAAAAAGCTAATACATCATCTAAAGCCGTCAATACCTAAAATCTCTAATACAATAGCCCGGTGCACCAACCATCAACAATTAAACGAAGCTACTGCGAAACTGCAAGAGATTATAATAGCCGCCAGCAAAAAATCTTACAAAACGAAGAAAATCAATAGAACCCAAGAACCACAATGGTTTACCAAAGAGTTAGAATCGGAAAAAAATAGATTAAAGGCACTGAGGAGGCGGGCACAGAGATCTGGAGACAACAGGGAAGCAGAATTCCTTAGGTTGAAGAAAGAAACCTCTTCCTATATGAAAAAAATCCGACTTGCCAGGAAAGCAGGTTGGAAAGGGTTCTGCGGTCAGGCCAACAATCCGTATGGCAAACACTATAAGGCTGCCTTCAGAAGAGCTATTACTCCAAGCCAACTCTTTGTCGCCGATGGCAAATCAAGCTCGGGAGGACAACTCCAACTAGCCAATCAAATTCTCAAAGATATTTTCCCCGACCCCATGCCAGCCAACAATGCAGCAACCCAAACAGCCTCTCACCAACCAAACCCAGACGACTCTCCATTCTCCCATCAGGAAATCACAACCGTCATCAAAGCCCTTCCTAAAGGCAAAGCCCCGGGACTGGATGGCATCGACAACATCGTCATCCAACAAATTCACTACCACTTCCCACACCTGTTCGCCAACTTCTTCAACAAATGTCTCTCCCTACATAAATTTCCAGATCCATTTAAAATAGGCAATATTATTCTATTTCTAAAACCAGGCAAACCAACAAATGATCCCACCTCATATAGACCAATATCCCTACTCCCGACAATAGGCAAAGTTCTTGAAAAACTTCTGACTCAAAGATTAACCTACCACCTAGAAACCAACAATAAAATCAGCTCCAAACAATATGGATTTCGTGTGGGAAAGTCGGTTGACTTGGCCATTGATAACCTGATGGGAAAAATCGAAGAGGCCAAACGTCTAAAGCACCACATCATTTTTCTTTCGATTGATATCAAGGGAGCGTTCGACAATGAACACCATCAAGCAATAGAAAAATATCTCGAAAACAGCAATAGCCCTTACAACATAACTAAAATATTTCAAGACCTCCTAAAAAATAGAAAAATAGCACTCAACACCGCAGAGGGACTAGCCATGAGGGACCAGAGGCAGGGCTGCCCACAGGGTTCCTGTAGCGGACCTGCTATCTGGAACCTGGTGGCAAATGAAATCTTAGAGCAAGATCTACCTAGCAACACCCACCTCCAGGCGTTTGCTGACGATTTTGCCATAATCTCACATGGCAGGACTAAAAAAGAAGTAGAAGAACAAACCCACCAAGCAATAGAAACCTTTTTCCAATGGGCAGACAAAAACCATCTCCAAATTTCAACCAGCAAAACTAACTTCATCTTTATAAGCAAATTAGCAAAAGGGCCAACAATAAAATTAAAAGGAACCTCCATTAAAAGACTCCAAGCCATTAAATAACTAGGGATCTACATAGACGATAAATTAAACTGGAACGCTCACCTAAGGTATCAATCGAACAGAGCTGCAATCCTCCACCAAAACCTCCTAAAAATAGCAGGAAAGGCATGGGGAATAAAATCTTCCCACAGGAAAATATTATATCTAACAGTAATTGAGAGAATGCTGGCACATGGAGCTGCAATCTGGTGCACCAACCCTTCGGAGAGGATGAAACGGAAACTATCAGCAATACAACGCCCCTTCCTGTTAGCCATCTCGGGAGCTTACAGAACGACTGCAACGGCTGCCCTCCAAACCATCTTAGGGCTTCCTCCCCTCCACCTCCAACTCCAGAGAGAAGCGAAGACGGTCGCATTGGCGAGATTGCGAAAAAAACAGCCAAATTATATGAATATCAAACCGGAGGACATCGAAGAGCCCATTAAGACCTGGTCAACCCGACCATCTGTATCTCTGGCACAACATCAGACCTCGCTAGAAGACGGCGGCCCCCTGGCTCAACAACAGGGAATCTTCACGGATGGCTCCAAAACAGAAGTAGGTGTGGGATCAGCATTCTGCACCCTTCATGATGGAGAGATCTCCCAGACCTGGAACCGCAAACTGGCTCCCCACAACTCAGTCTTCCAGGCGGAACTCTGGGCCCTGTTCAACGCAGCGAAACATGCCAGCACCATTACAAGAGACACCATCATCTATGTAGACAACCAGGCTAGCATCATAGCGGTTTCTAACCCCATAACAACCAACTCGATCGCCAGGGAAACATTCCACATCCTCTCCAGCCACGCTAACATCAGGGTCCAATGGATCAAAGCTCATGTAGGCCACCAAGGAAACGAGGTAGCAGACTCACTTGCAAAGGAAGCAGCCAACTCCGCAAACCAGGAGGTCTCCTTGCCTATGCCAATCTCCCACATCAAGTCTTGCCTCCGTAGGACCATGATGCAGGACTGGCAGATCGAATGGGATGAGGGAGACACAGGAAGACTAATCCACCATCTTCTCCCAAAGGTCTCCCTCCGACTTACCCCCTGGAGAAGGGAAGAGGTCATTTTCTTTACGGGCCATGGTCCCTTCCCCTCCTACCTGAAAAGATTCAGACTCTAGGAACACCAGTTCTGCCCCTGTGGCGAGCAAGGCACTCCTCTGCACTACGCGACGGAGTGCATCCTGACCTCGTCATTCCACCTCAGGAAACCAGCCACAGCCCACCAACAGACTTGGCTCTCGAGAGTTGCCAGCAACCCTCTCTCCCGGCTCAAGATCTCCAAGATGATCCACTTTCTACACTCGGAGGCTGATCTCTTCCGGCTCTAAGACAGCAGCAATGACAGCAGTCCCAGTACCAATCTAGACAGACCACAGCTCACCAGCCACAGCCCATGACTTCAACGGCCAAACTGACTACATTAACCCATAGCTTAAGTTTTCCTACTACAAGTGCAACCATTCATTTTTTATTTTTTTTTCCTCATGCTCAATAGTCCTTCTTAGAATACATCAACGGTCTCAAGTTTGTGGGAGACCGCAACTGTCAACCCAACAATGTAGAAAAATGTTAAAATATCTAGTTTAAATTTCTGCCGATCCACAACTAACTGTACAATCCCAAATAGCAACGGCCCCGAAATATGTGGCGAGGCTGCAACTGTGGTCACCAATGTAAATACTTGTATATTCTCCTGTTGCTTTTTTTTCCCAATTGTCTTATTATTATCTTATTATTATTATTTTTGTTATTCAATCGTATTGCCTATATTGTCTCATTGTTCATCCCATTTGTAAACACAACTGTCTTTCATCCATTTACATATATAACCAAGTTTTTTTATATTTTTTTCTCTTTATTTTATTATCTTATTATTATTTTTTTATTTAATTCTTCATTCTGCCTTTACTATCTCATTGTTCATCCCAATTGTAAATACCATTGGGTTTTACAATTGGGATGAACAATGAGATAGTAAAGGCAGAATGAAGAATTAAATAAAAAATTATGTTTATATACCTATGTAACCAAGTTTTTTTTTGAAACCAATAAAGTTGCTCGGGGAGCGACGTTTGGTGCGGAACTTTGTGGGATCCTGTGAAGGCAAAGTTTACCTCTTCCTCTCCATGTCCAATAAACTGTTTGAATGATCTCAAAGATCATAGTTGCAGGGGCATGGAGAGGTGTTATGTCTGGAGCAGCCCTGTCCACCCACGGCCAGCGCAAATCTCCCTCGAGGACGGAGGCATTCATCAAGTCCCCCACGGAGTCTACACTGACGGCTCAAAAACGGAGTCGGGCGTGGGAGCGGCCTACTGTGTTTTCTCTAAGGGTGAGGCTATCAAGACCTGGAGCGCAAAGCTAGCGCAGCACAATACAGTATACCAGGCAGAACTTTGGGCCCTACAAAATGCGGTAGAGCACTGCAAAGACACCCTCCACCCCATAACCATCTACGTGGACAATAGAGCAAGTGTGCAGGCAGCCTCTAACCCAAAAACTACCAATCAATACGCCAGGAAAATATTCACCACTCTTGCTGCAAATCCAAATATCACGATATCCTGGATAAAGGCACACACAGGCCACGTGGGCAATGAAATGGCAGACTCCATCGCCAAAGAAGCCGCAAACTCAACCAGCGAAGTCCTGCCGCTACCAATCCCAACATCATTCATCAAGGCCAACTTCAGGAGGAGCATGATAGAAGACTGGCAAAACCTCTGGGACGACGGCGACACCGGTAGACATATCCATAACATCATCCCGAAGGTCTCGCTTCGCCTCACCTCGTGGAGAAGAGAAGAAATTCTTTTCTTCACAGGACATGGGCCCTTTCCCTCCTACCTGGAAAGGTTTAAATTGCAAGATCATGACAACTGCCCATGCTGCGAAACCGGAACCCCACTCCATTATGCCACGGAGTGTCCACTCACCACTTCCTTTCACCTAAGAAAGCCAGCCACCTCCCTCCAACAGACCTGGTTTTCCAGAGTGGCTGGTTGGTTGGTTGGTTGATTTTATTGGCGCAAAAGCCTGGCATGGCCATACTGCGCCATCAATATGGTAAAGTTACAGAGCAATGAAGTTTAAAAACATTAGTCTTTGGAAGTTAAAAATATATAAATTAGGAAAGGATAGTAATACTGAAACGCTAAATTATGTGGTAAAAACCAATAGCCTTCAAAAAGCCAAAAAGATTTGGATGGGGTTGTACTCCCACCAGGGCATGTGCATTTAAAATCAATGAATTAAAGAAATGCATGCGTTGGTGGTTAAAAGCTGGGCACTCAATTAAAATATGTAAAACACTGAAATTAACACGGCATGTTGAACACATAGGACAATTTTCACCAAATAAAAGATGTTTATGGGTAAAACGCGTATGACCAATGCGAAGTCTTGCCAATTTGACGTCAAGACCACGTACTGGAATACCAGGCCAGACCGAAATAGATGGCTTAATCGAATGTAATTTATTAAGTACTTGCTGGTTCCAAGTTTCCTGCCAGATTGAACGTATACGTTGCGCGAAATATATTTTCGCATCACAGTATGGAAGGTTTCTTTGCAGAAGAGTAGATGCTGTTTTAGCAGCAATATCCGCCTGCTCATTACCCGCAATGCCAACATGGCTGGGAACCCAACAGAATAAAACCTTAAAATTTTTCTTTTGGAGTTCTCGTAGGACACATAGAATCTCCATGGCAACAGGATGTGCAATATTATGACAATTAGAAAGTGTTTCCAAGGATCCCATGCTGTCTGTATAGATGCAAAATTTGCGCTGAGTAGAAAGCAACATTGCTTGAAGAGCGCTTAATATGGCAACTAGTTCAGCAGTTAGAACCGAGCAGGAGAGATTTAGTTTATAACTTTGCCTGCTGGTATCAAAAATAACACTACTACCAACATGTCCTTTCGATTTAGACCCGTCAGTAAAAATTGGTACGAAAGATGAGAACTGAGTACGATGAGAGTTAAAAAGTTGTTGGAAAGCAATGGGAGCAATTATAGATTTATTAAATCCGGAAAAGGGATTCAAATATGAGAATTGAGGAACATTCCAAGGTGGGAAAGACAAAAAATCCAAAACTTGAATAGTGACATTATTGAGTTCTGTATTAAATAAGACTTTTTTAATCCTGTCACAAAAGGGAGGAATGTTAAAAGGCCTAGCGTCATAAAGTCGCTGAAGACCAACGGGAGTCGTCATATCGCGCAATGGATGATTCGGAACAGACGCAATTCTAAAGTAATATTGGGCAGATAATTTTCTCCGCCTTAACTCCAGTGGTAGTTGGTTGCACACAACGTAAAGACTTTGCACAGGTGATGTGCGAAATGCTCCTGAAGATATTCTCAAAGCAATGTGGTGTATGGTATCCAGTCTCCGCAAGGCCATGGGTCGAGCAGAACCATAAATCATACACCCATAATCGATGCGAGATAAAACGAGAGCCTGATAAATACGGAGAAGAGATGTACGATCTGCTCCCCAGGAAGTTCTAGAGAGGACTTTGAGGATATTCAGTGATCAATAGGGACATTTAGCAACTCTCCACATGTTATTACACCTTTTGTTCTATTCAATGACTGGTGGGGACTGACGCTAACTGGTATTGACGCCAAAGCCTTTAGTCTTTGAATTTGCTGGGCTTGCTTTCGAGAGTTAACCTCTATTAGCAAATCCCCAGAACGCATCTTTTTAATTGCGGAAACTTCACCAACTGTTGAAGTTATTGATTTTTGAACAAGAAATGGTGACACTTTATCAAATGTTTCATTAACATTGGAAATTCGTTTCATAATAAAATATTTATCAAAATGGTGCGAAATATTAAAAGGAATTGGTACAGTATGATGCCCACTGAAGGGACCCTTTTTTGAAGCGCCCATGCGATATTTGAGATATTTCGGGTTCGACGGCACCGCCCACCACGGAGCCCAACGAGGGAAGGCAATTACCGGCTCTGGTCATTTAGAGCCTCGGCATACACCCTAGTGCTAGCCGAAGCCTATACGCTCGGAGTTACCCCCGGGGACAGTGACCACCCTTAACGCCAAGCCCAAGGAGTAACCCCTTCGCTTGATCCCTAGCAAACTAGCCACTCAGGTGACTAGCAACCAGCCGATTGATACATTGGGGACCACAATGCACCACCCGTCTTTCAAATGGGTTGCCACGCACGGCCAACACGTGGGGACTTGGGCTGTCCATAAGAAGCAGGAAGCAAGCAGAGTGGCGACAGCTTCTCATGGAGAGCTTCCTCGCTTGCCGTCGAGGAATAGAAGAAAAAGCAGACAGCAGAAGGCGTAGAGGAGGATAAACATAAAGGGAGGAAAGATCCCTGGGAACCTCGGGATTGGGACACCCGTACCCACCTAAAGAAGGTAAGCCCCTGAGGGGTTTTCCAGAGTGGCAGCCAACCCCCTCTCAAGGAGAAAAATCTACCGGCTAGTCAACTTCCTGCAAACGGAGGCGGACCTCTTCAAGCTGTGACGCCTTCCAACATCCTATCTTCTGTGACTTCTTCCCATCCTCAGCCCAACTCTTGGAGGACTAAGACCCAACAGAATCCCCTCATCAGCGACATCATCCCTTCATCAGCCAACTCTTGGTGGCTCAAGCTCCTACAGCATCTCTCCATCAGTGGCATCATCCATTCATCAATTCATCAGCTCAACTCCTGGCGGCTTGAGATCAAACAGCATCCACTTATCAATGACTTCATCTCCTCATCAGCCTAACCCTGGCGGCCCAAGACCCGGCAGCTTCTCCTTATCAGCGACACCATCCCCTCATCAGACCAACTCCTGGCAGCACAAGTTCCTACAGAATCCCCTCTACAGTGACACCTTCCTAACATCAGCATAACTCAAGATCAAACAGCACCAGCAGGCTCAACCACAGGCGGCCCAAGAACAAACAATAATAAGCTTAAAATTAAATTGCAGTTCCTCGCTTTTTTTTTATTTTTTTTATTCTGTTAACAATATCCAGCTGTTATGACGAACCCTCCAACGGCCTCAAACTTGTGGGAGGCCGCAACTGCAATACCACCAATGTAAATCCTGTTACAATATTTAGTATTTTTTTTTCTTTTTCTCTCCATTTAACAGTCTGTAATAACAAAATAGATACGGCCTCGAATTTTGTGGCGAGGCTGCAACTGAAGCCACCGATGTAAATTATTGTATATATTCCTTTTATTAATTTTTTTATTATTATTTTTTGCTAACTTTTTAATTTGTATTTTTTACGATTACTTTTGCCTATGTTTCCCATCTGTCCGTCCAGTTTGTATGTATCAACCTATAATCAAGATGTTCTTTTCTTTGTTGTATATATATTCTATTGTAACCTATTCTAGACCAAATAAAGTTGTTCGGGGAGCGACGTTTGGTGCGGGACTTAGTGGGATCCCCCAAAGGCAAAAGTTTACCTCTTCCTCTCCATGTCCAAAAAACTGTTAG
>JAOUZG010007856.1:0-19051 GCA_026289955.1 Argiope argentata | reverse complement strand
ACACATGGGAAAATGTGGCATGGTCGTGACGTCACACTTATGAGTCTTAGGGCTTTAGGCTCGACACCAGATTCCACCGAAGAATCGTCTTGTAAGGGGGGGTCTGTTGCAAGTTAAATCCGTCACTGCGAAACGTCCTCCAGTTGGTATTGTGTGAAGACGGTATACCAACTCATATGCCATCCTCGTCATCTGACCACTGTTCAAAATTACACGGTCCATTCCAAAATAGCCCTAGAGTTGTTTTACAATGGGACATTAATATAACTAAAATAAAAAACTAAATCCTCTCTGCGTATATTTTATATTATTTGTATATATTATTTGATCTCTACGTCTATTCAATCTTAGTAAAATCCAAGTAATTATCAAATAATACAAGTATGTAAGTAAGTAAAGTATAGTACAAGTACCAAGTAAGTACAAATAAATAATCCAATAAATTTAATACAATACAAGTAATACTGTACCAAAGATATCTTCTTTTTTTTCTCATATATTGTCATATACTAGGAGCAATTTGAATATCAAAATCATTACATTTTTATAATGGCTTAAAACCTTGACTGTATTTCAAGTCAACTAACTTTGATGATCAATTTTCATTTGCCAATTTTCTTCATATTGTAGAAAAATATTTACTATCCAATAATTTTTCAAAAGGGCAATTTGAACTAGATAGTAATATGCATCCTCTAATATAGTTATACATTAGAGTCATACATTAAAATCTTCATACACAGTGTTATCGATTTTTATTTTTCCATTAATTTAATTTAGTCCAATCACTTTTTTCTATGTACTTTAAAATTTTCTTTACTAAAAATTTTTCAAATTCATTTTGAATGCGAGATTGAATAAGGGACAGGATGTCTGGTTTAAAAAATTTAAGCATTTTTTCTGGTATAAGTATTGAACGTTTACAGATGTTTCATATATTGATTTAGTCATCACACCGCCGAAGGTCATTAAAATTACCTTACAATCCTCAATTTAATTGTGGAAATATTTTAAGAAATGTTTACATAATCAAACTACTCACTACATATATAATTGCCTTTTCATTGGTTTATCACTAATGACAATTTTTAATGCAATCTTATTTTTACCATCTTTGATGCAAACGGCGTATATTTAAAATTCGTCAGTCACTTGATAAAAGTTTTACTTAAAATTCACAATGTCCCATAAATTTACATTTTTTTTTAAGTTTAAGTTTTGTCTTGGCCCACTTTAGCAAATTGAAAAGGACTATTACATCAGAAATGTCTATCATTAAGTATTTGCCTAGTTTTCTTCTTGTATTATTATTCAGAAATATTTAGTAGAAAACAGCACTGAGGCATTAAAACAAAAAAATAGGAAATATGAAAAGAAACTTCCTTTATTTAGAGCATCATCTCAAGGCTTCGTTTCAATAAATTTGCAGTAACTTCGAAAACTTTCAACCTTCTAGAACAACGAATGTTTGATAAGTTCTAATGATTGATGGATGAACAATTCTAAAGATGCCAGGCATTAAGTGTACAATGACTGTCGCAATGATTTATTGAACAAGGAGGTCCTCAGTTGAATTAATTGGAGTCTCATAAATAGTGATCTTCTATTTCTACCACGAAAGATAACTGGCGCTCGACAAATCTTCAGAAATGTAATCTTTCTATATTCTTAGATAGTAGAAGGAGTCATAGGAGTCGTTCACTTCAACCAATCATTGCCTATCAAAATTGGCATCCAAGCAATTGTGAATTATTGTTTTGAAATGAGCTGACATCATCATCTGAAATCGTCGTGCTTAAACTATTTTTGATGGCGAAAAATTGACGGAATCAATTTTACTTGAACAATTGAATACATTACAGTAATTATGTTAAAACCTGTTCGAAAAAAAATACAATAACATGAGCTAATAAGTCACGTTGATAGAAATTATGGGCTTACGAGAAATCAGCTACTATGCACATTCAAATATTCACAAAAAAAATCATTTCTGAAATGTATGGGGATGAGCAGCTCATGGATTTCCTGTTACCCACACATCATGCAATGTTACTATGTAAAAGTCAACTCTCGGAACTATACATAAATTAGGAAATCTAGCTGCAACTCGCATTGCAACCGTTGGTAGAATTTTAAGCGTAAAGAATAAACACGCTTGAAAAGCTTGTATTCCCTAAATATGAAATGGGTGTAGACTTCTTCATTTAAGATTCTAAAAACAGTGGATTTAATTTCATGTACACTATATTCAAAAGCACATTGCTTCAAGAACATTGCACATTGCTGCTTCTTTTACTCATGCAGGATGTTTTATTCACACTGTTCAAAAAGATTTCTTCAGAGTTTAGATGCTTTAATATTTTTGTTCTTGTCTTTTACTCCACAATAAATGAATTACAGTAAGACCCCGCTTAACGCGGGGGATACGTTCCATCAAAGTAGGGCGTAATGCGAAACAGCGCTAAACGAGGCTATCTTTACATGTAAATATTGGGGTTAGGGGAAGATGGCTGGGAAATTGGTTAGGTATTAAATTTAAAAAGAATGTTTTTTTAATAAAAATAAAACCAAACATTTATTTCTTAAAGCCCAAATTAATACCACATTATTATTTCTAGCAAAAATAAAACAAAATATAAATAACAAAACGAATATTCTTTAAAAAAACAAATAAAATTCTAAGTCAGTCATATTTAGTTAGCCTTCCGCGTTTTCAGTGTTCTGCCTTTTTGTGACAAAAGCATCTAATGTTGTTTGCCTTTTTCCTTTGCGTTGTTCTCTTAAAAGTTCTTCATAAACGGATAGAGCATCTCTAACACCACGCCTTACTTTTGAGCTCCTGTCAAAATTCGGATCATTTTCAATGAATTGATCCATTATTTCAGTTATGGTAGGCAAACTCCTTTTTACAAACGCCATCGAAAGTTCTTTTTGCTCTTCTTCTGAATCACTGCTGTCAACATTTTTGTTTTCTTCTTGTTCAGTTAATTCCTTGAGCTCATCATTAGAAAGACTAGCCGCTGCTTCTTGAATTATTTCTTCGACATCTTCCACATTTACCCCTTCAAAACCGGTTTGCTTCGTTAATTTCACTATCTCTTCCACTATTTCGTCCACATCGACAGAATGTCCAACGTCATCGCTCTTACTTAAATCCGGCCAAATATTCTTCCATACTCCTTTCAAAGATCTTTCTGTTACCTCATTCCAAGAAAGGCCTATGTTTTCTACAGCATCCACGATGTTGTAGTTTTTCCAAAATTCTCTTATGGACTGGTTCTCTTCTCCGTCTGTTTTTTCAAACATTTGCTTAAAGGTTCGCCGCAAGTAATAAGCCTTAAAATTTGATATCAAGCCTTGGTCCATTGGTTGAATTAAGGCAGTTGTGTTAGGCAAAAGAAAACCACTTCGACTGGAATGCATGTTGTTAAGTCTGATAAATTTGTTGGGTGGCTTGGAGCATTATCAACTAACAGAAGTGATTTTTGTTCAAGTTTTTTAATTTCGCAATAACGTTTAACGGACGGGCAGAAATGTTCAGTGAACCAATCCTGGAAAATTTTCGCAGTTATCCATGATTTTTTATTAGACTCCCAAATTACAGGTAAAGTTGATTTAGATATGCATTTCATCGCTCTTGGGTTTTTGGAATGGTAAATTAGTAATGGTTTTAATTTAAAATCACCGCTTGCGTTACCACCTAGTAGAAGGGTTAAGCGATCTTTTGCAGCTTTAAATCCTGGTGCCCGTTTCTCTTCACTGGATAGAAATGTTCGTTTCGGCATTCTTTTCCAAAAGAAGCCTGTTTCATCAACATTAAAAACCAATTCTGGAGGATAGTTTCCTTTTTCAATTATTTTTTTAATATCGCTGGAAATTCAGCCGCCGCTTTTATATCACCACTTGCTGCTTCTCCTTTAATCTTTATGTTGTGAAGGTTATTTCGATGTTTAATTCTATTAAACCATTTTCGACTAGCAACGAAAGTTTCACTTTTGTCAATTGTCTCAGCCTGAATGTAATTAAAAATTCTTCTAGCTTTTTCCATTATGATAGATTGGCTTAATGGCATATCGCGATCAATTTCGTCGTCAATCCATACAGACAGTCGTTTTTCCATTTCCTCTATGATATTATTTCTAGAACGGGTAATTCTAGTTGCAGAGCTTGACGTAGTTCAGTTGCCGATGACAGTATTTTTTTCTTTATTCTTCATGATGGTCCTTATTGTTGAAGTTGGCAAATTCAATGAAGCACTAATTAGAGTTGGATGTTCACCAGAATCTAATCTTCTAATGACTTCCATTTTAGTTTTGAGTGAAATCCTTTTTCTGGTTGCTTTCTTTTCTTTTTCATTATCATCCATAGTAAAAAACTAAAGATCAAAAAGTGACACTATAATATAGTATTATATGTAAATTAATATCTATTTACAATAATGTCAACAAATGTTTCCAATAATAAAAATATGTCTGTACAATACCGCACCAGACAAGAAATACAAGTACATTCTTTCGGATATGTATTTGATACCTATCGCTGCATAATATTTCGGGGGTATGCTGCGAGCGATTTCGTGGAATCCCCGGGTTGAAATAAAAGAGCGCTAAACCGAAACAGCGCTAAACGAAACAGCATTAAGCGGGGTCTTACTGTATATTGACAAAGGTGCCAATGAAACTGCTCAGACATTTTGTGTTCGGCATATCCTGATACAATAACTCTGCATAACTCTATGTCGTTCCCATTAGCGGTATTATGTATGCCACTGGAATAGTGAAAAGGTAGGAAACGCAATTGATTTTTCCTTTTTCAAAAAAACTCATCATCATTTGCTGGAAAGAATGTTTTCCATTACATGTGTCATAGAGTTAGACCATCAACTAATCACAATTGCGTAATTCATATAAGTGGTTGCAAGTTGGACCATTTGTTGTAAATATTGCAAATAAACAATAATTTGTGTTCATTCTCAAATGTTTCACCTTCGATCATACAACTCAACACAAAAATGTAAGTTTTAATAAGCTGTACCACTCATCAAAGTTTTTCTCATAATTGTAAAATCACCTTATACGCATGAATGAAGTTGTAATTCCCCATACAGTGTACTGTTCAAAGAACATATTGTATAAAAAATTCTGTATGTGAGATCTCAAAGATTTTCAGAATTTACTTTTCTGTTGATTATTACGTCTGAAACTGCAAGAATGAATCAGAATACTCTCATCCTGATTTGTTGATCTGACTCTTAGATCCAAAGAGTCGATAATTTTTGAGGAATCATTTTGATTATTGATAATTAATCTTGTTAAGTATAACCTTTTTAAATAAAGCTTTATTTTATCCAAAAAATTCAGAAATTGTGATAAGATTTCATGATACTTTAAAATAAGATCGATAAATGCTGATCAAGCCATCTCAAATTTGTGGCTATCTAAAAAAGTTTAATTTATACATTTATTAATTTACAATCCTTTTAATACATTAAGGTTTGGAAAGTGTTAGGAAATCGGCTACTTTAATAGGTCTAGCCCTAAACCTAATGAAAAATTTCTAGATTTTTGCATCAAAGACTTAAAGTAAGAATTAATAATTTAGATCCATTAATTAGATTCCTAGAATATCTATAATCTATAGCTTCAAACGACTCATTGTGATATAGAAACAAATTTCGCGACATTTTAGCTGACCTCATTTTCTGTCAACATAAAAAATTCTCATTAAAAACTTATCAAAATTTTGCAGGCCGTCACAATTTCTCTACTTATGTGGACACCATACTTTTTAAGCCAAACATTTGCATGCATCAAAATGCACAAAAAAAAACACGTCGAAGTTTGCCATTAAATAAATAAACATTATTGACCGATAAAACTTATTATCATCATCGCACAAACGGTTGATAAGATTATACTCTGCCCTTTACAAGAAGGAGATTTTAAAAAGTATTTTGTGATATTTTTTAAATTTTTTCATTAACAAAAACTGATTCTGAACGCAGTACTCTGACTTCTTTAAGAAGAAAGAAAAATCCAAGAAGATTCTTTGACCACTGCAGAGTGACAAACCTCAAAAGATTCATTAGTATAATTATAGAATATTACTTCGACCACTTAATAGAATATCCAATCCTGTAATCCCAAATAGAAGGATATATTTTTTTTAAAAAAATAGAAAATGGCTGAAAATTTGCTTTTTTTATTTTAATAATTTCTCTGTCAGGAATCAATAATCCAATCATTAATTTCCTCATCATATGTGTTTATTTGTTATCACCCAAGGAGGCTTCCACAAGCAAATCACAATTTCATGATCCTTCATTTTCAGAATATTTGAATAATCAATTTTTTTTACAGGCCTTTATCGTGATTTAGATTTCGGAAAATATTACAGAAATGGACTTTTAAGTATCTTAATGATTGACAATGATCAAAGGTTTATATCTAGTACCTTAACATGCTATGCCTGAAATATAGAAATGGTTCTTTATCAGACTAAAATAATCTCAATTTTATATTTATCTTTCACTGAGGAGGTATTTTCGAGGCAATTTATGAAACCCGTTCTTTACATTCAGAGTTATTATCTGATACTCGGTCGTGAATAGTTGTAACAAAATATTTATTAAGATGTGAGAAAATTTAACAATACGATAAGTATGAACAGTATGCAAAGTAATATAAGCTGATCACAACAAAAATAGTTCAATAATATTCTATATATAGTAGCATTATCTCAACTTATATATACTCATAGATTTATTGGATATCCATCGTAATTATTAAACAAATTTCATTAAGTAGCTGGAAGTAAGTGCATATTCATAGTCATATGACTGACTCTCCGACTCGAGCGAAGGCACACGGATAAACCGAAAAAAATGAATGACCGTATGGCACAACAGTAATACTTGCGGAAACTTTGGTTGAATCCTAAGGGCCATCACCGGTAATGGTACAACCCTTTCCGTATGAAGTACGTTCTATCATCGATGGGAGGAGTCAGACCCCCACTTATTTGTGTACCCTCCAGAGTTGTGAGATTCAACCCAAGTATCTTATCCTCATAACGAGGTGCCTCCCTACCCTGGGGAATTGTGAGTACGTGCAAGCAGATAAGTGTTCTCTAGACAACGATAGTCTATTATATTACCATTTAATTTGGTAAATTGAGATAACCGTCTGGCGACTTGGTATAGTGCAGTAATTCTAATAACATAAAGCTTTTAATTTCTCTATTTGTTTGATGTAGGCAGTCATTTTTATTTTTGTCCTCTCTCTTGATATTATTTTCTTTAAAAAAATAAGAGACAATAATCGCAGTTATTTTTTGTTTTGTTTCTTTTAAGAAAATAATAGCAATTGTACTCTTCAAAAGATAATTATTACTTTCGTTTCATATCTTAACAAAATCGACTTCCAACGATATTATCATCGTATTATGTGCAGTTCGGATGATTCTAAAGAGATTATAAAAGACGAAATTCATTTAACAAAATTATATATATAATTACGGTAGTGAATATTTTAAATAAATGTTTACATAATATGGATACGTGAGTGTTTAAAAATATTCTAGCTAAGTAATATCTTTCAGCTTAAAGTAAAAACACTAAATTGTGTTTGCTATGTGTCATGGTTATCAAATTATGAAGCTCTAAAAATTTACCTTAAACTCTTAAATACTAAAGCCTGAAAACTTCAAATTACTTAATCAAAAAGAAAGTTGATAAAAAGGATCTGTTTAATACATGGGATTTTATAAAAAGAACACACAAAATTTCTTTCTAATAGTATTTTATTTACAATAAATTTTAACAAGGCAAAATATGTACAATTAAACATTAATTATTAGAAAAAAGAACAAAAAATATTACTAATTTTCTACTGTATCTTTATAAGAATAGGAAATATGGTTGAATTTAAAATATGTTAAACAGAAACATCACGAAGAAGGAGATGTAATAGTCAAAATGTTATTGTGCTTTTATGTTATGTCTGCAACCTATCACTTTTAATACTGTTACCAGCATTTTAAACATGATATACTTCAAATTTCATGTAATTACAAACATTTATTATAAAATGTGGAAAGAGAAGAAAACTTATCCTTTAAGAATCAGATTAATTTTTCAAAAAATGTTTCAGTTTTTTACCCTTGATTTCAAATTATTTTTAGAGGAATATACTAAGGAGTAAAGGAACAAAAAAATCCACATAAGATTCTCCTTATTTTTTTAATTTTTTGAATCACTAAATTCATTAAAATTTCTGCTGGCTAAATCTTATATTTTCAATAAATATGATAAAATAGTAAGCAATGCATTTTCTATGTATGTAAAATTATATGTTTGCAGCAAAAATTGGGGAAAAAATGCTTTGTGAAAATCGCAGAAGTGATATAGCTGAAAGCAATTAATCTATTAGGTTTATTGATATAACAAGAAGAAATAATACAGCATGAATGAAAGATGCATTGTATTCTTATTTGTAATAAGGTAGGAAGAAACAGAGATGCAGATTAAATGGCAATTTATTGCATATTTCTATGATCAATGATACCTCACTGAATACTGATCAATGATACCTAAAAATATTGAAATGAATTTTTTAAGTGCTATGATATTTTAATTTATGAATGTAGGAAGTTATTCAGAGATTTCTAGGTTATCTCATGCAAAAGAGATTTAATATGTAATGTGCAAATAAGTTGAGTAGTCAAAATAATCATTCAGAAACTTTACTATGATTTATCGAAAATGTCAAAATCAGATACCAAACTATTTTGAAAAGACGAAAATAAATTAAGTTATTATTCATTTAGTAATTTTGCAATGAAATGATTACGGTTATTTTAATGAAGAGAAATGTTCCCAAATAATTAATTAATAGTTGAGTCTGTCATTTTACTTTTAATAAAACATTGTTGATCTTGTTCCAAAACATTCAATTTTTTAATAATAAATCTGAATTTTTCTAATTTTTAAAGATTTATTCCATTGCTATTTTTCAATAAAAGAAATAAGAAAGTAGATGATTTTTCGTTAAAAAAAATAAATATAAATGAAGAATTATAAGTCGATATTTTTGAAACAGTTTTTACCAGGAAGCAAAATAAAAAGTTTAACTTTTGTTTTAAAAAAAATAGATACGAAAATAATTTTGCTAGAGAATCCACTAACAGAAGAATTCGAATTTTCACAACTACCAAAAAACTATTGTATAAATCTCTTTTTATTATATAAAATAAAATAAAATTAATTTGTTTGAATTATTATCACATTGCAGCAATTTGTAAGTTTTTCTGAAGAAAATACTTTAATTTGTGAGAGTTCAATGTAGTTGTCAGTCTGTGTTTGAACTATTATGGTGAAAATTACAATAATTTAGTATTTAAAATATCTTTTTCTCTTTCTAATCTGAGTAAAAGTGCATAACTTACAGTTACGGAATGGATTAGAAGTACGGAGCTGCGTTAAAGTCATACAATTGACTTCCATCTCCATCGAAAATTTTCTATTGAAAGACACTTTGGGGTGATTTGGAAACTCCCGCTTTTCTAAGTGGCACGCATACAATTAAATTAAAACATCTAATATAGTTATTATACAATATATGAACAATTACCTTTATATATCATTTATGCATTAGAAATAGTACGTTATAATAAATCAAGAATTTCTTAATAACCTGCAATACAGTTTATTAGTATATTTATTAAAAAGTTACAGCAAAAAATGCTTTCCAGTTTAGCATGAAATTTCAATTTTTTTTTAATTTTCATTTGAAATATATATATAATATTTATTTGAAAATTTAAATAATATGACATTTGGGTAAAAATTCAATTTTTATACAAAACTTTTAAAAGTTAATTAATAACGAAGAAAAAAAATTTTGGAATTAATTTTTTTTTACAATTTATTTTATTTATGTATTAGTTTTTAATGGAAGTCCCTTTTCAATTTTTAAAAAAAAGTAGCATATATAGAGAGAATGGGCGTAAATTCTTGCAATGCACATTTCAGTGAAATAGAAATTGCAGTAACATTATAGAACAATGTCTCTAGAATTATATTATTTCTTTAGATAAATTAGCTGTGCGAAATTATCGGTCCATTATTTCTACATCCTTGAGTATTTTTTTAAGGAAACAAATGTGGATATGTTGCAATATAAAGTGTATTATCAATCAACATTTTTATGGAATTAAAATTTAAAGATTTATTCCATTTATTTCTTTTCTTCTGTTTTAAAAAAATAAATGTTTAATTATCCATGAATTGCATGAAATTGTGAACTATTATTTATATGCTGGTAGCTTTGGTGGAAAAGTGATATGTAACTGTCGTTCTTTTGATCCCATAAGAGTTGATGTGTCTAGTAATAAGATAAAGTGACAAGTTTGTTTTTAGTGAAAAAAGTCTATCGCTACGTATGAAAAATCGCTACAACTTTTTAAAAGTTATTGTAAATTTTCTTTGATTTTCTAAACGAGTGACGTCACACTTATCACGTAGGAAAGCAGACTTATGAAATGTATTCTAAATAACACATCATTTAGTATTTACAATCATAATATTTATGTAATTATGTTTATTCTGAAAATCAAAATAGGAACTTAAATCTTTGATCTATCAAAACCAGGAAAGGAAGAAACTATTTCAATTGGACAAAAATGAAAAAAGTGAACTGTTGTGGACAATTAACTATAGAATGAAGGAATACTTAGAAGATTACATTTTCTTTTCATTGGTTTGGAAAAACAAATCTCTATATCAAAACTTTCATTAGAAACAATTAATACTACCCCCAAGTAATAAAATTGTCTGAATATTATAAACGTCAAAAAAATAATAAAAACATTCCAATATATTATTGAAATTTACTGACATATCATGTGAAAAGATCTTTGTTCTAAATATACTAATTTATTTAGAAAAACGTTCTCAATTTTTTCCCTTGAATTGATATAATATTCTGTGAAAGAAGAAAATCAAGTGAGTAATGTTAATTTTAAAAAAAAAATTCACATTTTTTAAGACCTTCTTACACCTTAAAACATTAAAGTGATCTTCTGCCATAAATTATTTCAGTCTTTTATAACATTAAATATATTTTTTGGAAAAAAATACAAAACAGTTTATTTGTAGATTACAAATGGAAAAATCATATCATATTTACACAATTTATATGGTTCAAAATGTAAATATAAACAATTTATTTTAAAATTAAAAAAATCCTTAATGCATTAAAAAAATTCTGGTTTTACACATTTTGGATAATTTAAATATTAGTTTAGTGCAAGCAACATATGTAAAACTAAAATATTTTCTAGCGTTCAGATCACCTCTTTTAGACAACATATAGTTCAATATTATTGCATCAGTTATAATACGATTATCAATATAGCAAAATGCAATGACTAGCTTATGTTATAATAAATAATTAATATGGATAGATAACTATTTATGCAGCAATATAAAATATCTATATGTCCTTCAACAAATATTAGTTCTTGAATGCTTTTTAATAACTAAATATTTCTAGAATCTAGAATAATTTTATGAAATTTTAATACTGAACAAACAAGGCTTTGATTTTACTCATGAATTGCAAATTTAATTTTCCACTTTAATTTCCAGCTTATAATTAATTTTATTTTAAATGCACTGTGCTCTATTTGCTTATATTAATACTTATATAACAAATTGCATAACTATTTTTTGTGCTTTGACCTTAACAGATGGGTCTTCATGAATTTAATGCTGCAATAATTAATGATTTGAGTTTGTTTGCAGTTAATTGAGGCTCGAATTTCTTATAATCTATACTGCACTAATAGTCAGTAACAATATATTTTTTTCATTATTAAACTATTAATTTTTCCCCCTTTAAACTGGCCATTTTACACTTACAATGGAAATTCAAACCATTTCATACATTCATGCATTTTTTGCATTCAATTCATGCATTTCTTCAATTACGTCTTCATATAAAAATCTATTCGATTTGTCTGAAGTTGAAATGATTTCTTAGGAAGAGAAACGATTATCTAGTGCCAAATAGGAAAATCTCCTTCCCAATAATTATTAATCTGAAAGAACATTTTTAGGCAGAAAAGTGGCACTTTTCTGATTTAAAAAATCATTTTTAAAGAGAATAATTGATCAAAGAAATATTTCTATGTATAACGTTGAACTCCAAGAAAAAATGTGAGGATAAACAATGCAGATATGATTGCAAATGCGGGCCGACAGATGGCGCCACTTCCAGTATTGCATCCATCCTCTTTGCAACAAGTCACGCAGTCGTACTCCTCTCGACTCCGATCGCAGTGATCGAGACCCAGGCCTGACGCTTGTGATGCATCCCTTAAAGAACAAGGTGCAAGTGCGCATGTTTTTCGAACCCAGGCTTCTTCTCCCTCTGAAAAGGAAAGTTTCCAGAATTAATTAGCTTTAAAAAGTCGGTTTAAATAAATACATCTACACAAATAATTATGGCGCTTCATAATTATGGTAAATAACATTTATCATAATTATAAAGTAATTACTACCAAATATTATTTAAACTAGCTAATATAGCTAAACTTTTCCAGCTAATATGGCAGATTTAATATGTTTAAATAGAAAATGTAAGCCAATCCAATTATCAAAATGTGATAGCAACAAATTTCTATTAGTTATTTCCTTTTATGCAATGCATACTACTTAAATGGAATTTCACAAATTTTCTTGCAATTTGGGGTAATTTTGTTGAGTATATATATCGAGTATAAAGATATTTCAACATACAAACTTTCTTTAAATTTCCCCATATCCTATTTAAGCAATCTCAACTTTTAATAGGTATTTTTAACACCAATATCATATAATTTTTTTCTCAAAATACCATTTTTGTATTTAAGCTTAAAAACAGATATTTTACTTCCATCCTGCCCTTCTCTTTATCCAGTACCTCGCGCATAAACATCTCTTGCTTGGTCAGCGCACACCGATGTGCTCAGATTGCAATGTTGATCTTACAGTTCGGCATATTTTAATTGTGTGTCCTAAACTTCATTCTCATTGTTTGAGGTTTTTTAATTCATTAACATTGGAGATACCTGAATTGGTTGGAGAGCACCCTCACAAAAATAACTTTGAATTTTTAAAAACTATAAATTTTATTCATTTTATTTAAATACCATGGAATTTTAAACATTTATTTCGATTTTTTTTCAGCTATTGGAGTAGTAATTTTAAAATCTTTTGTCCTTGAAACTTATTAGGTTTGGTTTTCCTAACTGCGAAACGTTGCTTTTTTAATAAAACGTTGTCTTTTACCCTTCCTGAAATATTTTCTTTGATAGACCATATGACAAGATACACCCACCACTTGTTTTGGCGCAGAATGGTCTGCTTTGGATCTTGCGCCATCAAACTCCATCCATCCCTATCCAGCAATATTTTTTGGTTAACGAATTTCGACAGCAAAAAAAAATATTATAACGGTTCTTCTTTGTTGGGAATGATATTAACGATTCTGCTTTGTTTTGTTTTTGTCTTTTCAACAAAGTCAAATTTCAAGCATATATATATATATATATATATATATATATATATAACTCAAGTGAAGTCCACACCAAATTAAATTACAAATTCGAATTTGAAAATTTTTTTTATTTTTACTTTATTTGGCATGAAAATATATACAAGGTTACAAATATTCTTCTGATAATTTTGAAAAAAAATCCGCAATAATATGAAACTTATGATTAACACAAGGGCATTGAGCTGAAATTTGCCTTTTCAAATTATTATTCCTTAATTACAATTAGAAAGAGCAATATTTTTTCCCATGTTTTGTACTTCTATTTAATAGGTGTATATTAATCTGTTTCATAAAAAATGATAATTTTAGTGTTTTTTTTATTATAATGTAACTACAACATCTCCTGTGCTTTTTAAATCACTATCCACTAAAATTTCTATGAATACCTTCATAAATAAAGTTAATTTTGTAATTTTTAAAAAAATGATACATCATAATTTTCCTCATCATGAGTTTCAAAAACAGATGCAAAATTTAATCCTTTTGAATTGATTCTTTATTACAATCAGAAACAGCAATTTATTACATTACTTATTACAACGTATTACATTATTACATAACTGTGGCCAAAAAAACAGCAAATTTGGTTATATGCTATAGCCTGTAGGACGTATTATTTTCTTTAGGTCACAAAATCAAATACTATTACCTGCATTATTTGTTTTCAACATACAGGGGAGTTATAATTAAAGCTCTCATTTGAAATGGTCATAACAGGGAAACTACTGGGCCAAATGTTTTCAAACTTGGCAATAGTAGAAGGTCATAGGAATTTCTTTTCTGCCAAAAACAGTTCGAAAACTCATAACCAGAGGGAAATAACGCTGTATGCAATATTGTTAAGCAAAACACGAATGAAGATACCGGTTTCAAATGTGTTTAATCTTTTCTGAAACCTGTTACGAAGCATTTTCAATTAATTTTATCTCAAAAGCACTGTTTATGAGGATAAAACTATTTAGTGGGACTGAAAGATGTGTAACACCGACATGTACATAACATTTCTCCTATTACGCTTAAAGCTGCTGTTGAAGATGAAGTAATGCGATTTAACTTGTTTTCAAAAAAATGGTAAATGCCACGTTGAACATGCTTTTTAACAAATTTCAGAAACGATTAAACATATTTTGTCCTATTCAGCTTTAAAATATCGCAGGCAGCGCCATTCCTACCTGAAGTTAGTTATTGGATTTTTTTAGCAGTAAAGAAACTTTCATGACTTTCTTTAAATTACTACCAAGTTTGATGACATTTGGTCCAGAAGTTTTCCTTTTCGGACCATTTCAAGGTGGAACTTAATTATAACTACCCTGTATTACATAATTTATTTTTGCATTACTTATTCCCAGTGTAACTTGGAGACGCTATTGGTACTGTAAAAAACAAAACCCTATAAAACAGCACCTTAACAAATAAAACGAAGCAATGAACTTACTTCTTTTAAGAATCCTCGTCATGCAGCTATCATATGCTTGATCCTCTGGACATGGTAATAAATATTCATCTGTGCATTGATCAGACTTTCTCACTTCACATTGATAGCATTTCAGTTTCTCAAGTGAGCTTACTGTAAAAATCAAAGCGATCAATACATTACTTATATTCTTAATTCCCATAAATAATATTTCATGACAAAATAAACTTAAAAAATCCTTTAATAAAGTGGGAAAACAGTGACATATTTCTTACTAAGTTCACACTTGAAGGTTTTTTTCAGTCTTTAAGTAAAATCAATGAAATATTGCATAGTGAACACAACGTAAATAAAGACATTATTGATTACATATAATTCAATGTACACTGCAAAATAAATATTAAACAGGATCTGCAAGGCCATATTTAAATAAATAAATAATTATAATCAAAATTAATCAAAAATAATTAAATAAATAAATATGTATTTATTTATTTATTATTTTATATTCATTAGATAAAAAAATAACTAAAAATTAATTATTAAATTATTAAATAATAAATAAATATTTATTTATCTAATAATAATAAATTATTATTAAATAAACAGGTAATTATAATCAAAATTATAGTCAAAAGAACTAAAACACCCTTAGATTAGGAAATTTTTATAAGTTAAAATAATTTTTTCTTAAACATTCTTATTAAATCCTATTATCAAAAAATATTAAAATTTAAATCCTAATCTCCTGAATATTAAACTTATCTATTAAAGCCTACTATTTAAAAATATTAAAATTTAAATATTAAATATTAATATTAAATTACTGGATGTTAAACGTTTTTATTAAACCATATTATCAAAAATTATTAAAATTTAAATCCAAAATTCATAAAATGTTAAACTTCCTTAATAAAGCCCATAATTATAAAAATATCAAAATATCATAAACTCCTAAACATTAAAGTCTATCATTAAAGTGATTGAAATTTGATACTATTTAGTGTTTTTGATCACAGTCTCCTGCTTTTGCGACTCATATATTTATGCTCATAAATTATATATGTTCAAAATTCTGTTTTTGAATACAATTATAAAAATGTATTATTTAAAAATAGTTTTTATATTTTTCCCGCAGCTCAGAGTGGCACAAATGTTTTACTACTGGTTTACTACTTTCGCCATAGAAACGAATTTTCCTTAATAAATTTTCCTCTAAAGAATCTGTATATAATTTTTCTTTCCTCCTTAAATACTATCCAATTCATTATGATATGAATTCATTGAATGAAAAATGTAACAAATAGATGGTTCCTTAAGAGTTTCATAATGATCACAGATTGTATGCTCAATTGAAGTTATAAATATAGAAAACAACCCCATGTACCACCGCTTATTTCCCAATAGCCCAATTTGGTAACAGAATACTAAGATTGTGTCCTTTAGTATATTCTAAAAGACAAAACGTTTAAAGGGCTTTAATTTCGTGTTCAGTTCTTTTTATGATTTTTTTCTAATATTTTTGAATATAGAATTTTATAACTTACTTTTCATTAGCGTCTTGTTATACTAAAGTTCTAAAAATTTTATGCTAGCGTGTTTACGATGAAAAAAATTGCATTTTAATATACAAATATTAGCTTAACTGAATATTCATTCCAGAAAAAGGATTTCATCTGATAAATAATTTGTAAAGTAAAATATTTTGTGATCTCACGATATGTTTAATAATAGATATTTTTAAAGATAATTGAGTTCGTGCATAGAAAAGAAAAAAAATGTTAAAGCTTTTTTTAAAAAATTTTAATATTCTCATGTTGATAAATATTGAAGGTAGAAACTTTTTTTGTCAAAAATATGGACTTCAAAGCAATATCGTAAATATGAGTGTTGTCGGTATAAATTTTCAACTCAAAGTTGAAATTTTTATCTCATTTTATAAAAATAAAAGCGATATTTTTAATGCGATTCATTTGTTAATATCGTTTTAAGTTTCTGATAAGTGTGATAACGACAATGCATATGAGCATCGAGCATCCTTCGAGCAGAATCCAACATCATTTCTATATGCTTCATTAATTGGGATTAAAATGTCTGAAAAACAAATTGGCATTTCGCTGACACGTGAAATATGATCAATCATCCGACAAGTGATGTGGAAGCTATGCATAACCGCCTCAAGTTAAGCAAAAATGTACAGTGACAACACAATGAATTAAATTTTAATGAGGAAACGGATGCAATTATTTAAGAAGAGTCACGAAAATGAATACGTCAAATCGTCCTTTGGTGGTTTATCTTTAATGACTGATGATTTAGTGCAGGCAGTTACTTCTAAAATGTACTCAAACTGATTCTCAGTGCAATAATGCATTATTCTATATTCTAGACAAAATTACCGGACATTCCAGGAATATTCTTGTTTATGAATGCTACAATATAATAAATTGATTAAAAAATGGAATCCTAAATTACAAAGTGGGAATCTAGAAATAAAAGTAACGACAAATAATTTCACATTTTTTTTAACCAAATGATAAATCGGCGACGTTTTAAACCTTATTATCTTGGAGAATAAAATATTCTAATATCACTAGAATTTTGAAATCAAACAATAAGAAATGGAGTTGATATACATAATCATCGTTCCAGTTGATGCAAAACAGAAGCTTGTAATGATCAGATTAATAATTTAAAATAAACAGGGGAATTGCATGTTTTTCGTCAGCAGAAACAACAACTCATTCGGTTTTTACTGTGAGACAAAGATAACTTTATCGAAAAATCTACTATAATTGACGAAAAATGCATTGTTATACTGTTTAATAATAATGCAAAATAATGTTTTCAGTTCAAAACTTCAGATAAAAAGCTTTTGATTGGAAGGTATGCAATAATTTGTCAAACAGTCCAGACCTCTCACCTAGTGAGCATCGCTTCCTTCAATATCTAAAAACTTAACAGAATGACAGGCAAATAGGTATTTTCAATGAAAGAAAAAGGACTGTGAGTAAATGGCTATTGGTTAAGCTATAAATCAGAAAGGTATCCAAAAGTTTGTTGTTCATTTTAATGTTTATCAACAGGTAAAGGAAATTATATAGGAAAACAAATAATTGAATTTAACATCAGAATTTTTTTTTTATTATTATTATTATTTTCACTTGCAGAATTAATTACGCAAAAAATAAGATTAGTTGCAGAATTAATCCTATTTCAATTGCAAAATTAATTTTTATTTCAAAATTAATCGTATTTTCTAAACAACTTTTTTATTTTATTTTTTTAGATAAATGTTTTGTTATTTCTGATATGCCTTATGATTTAATTTCTTGATAGCGTGCTTTACAACAATTCTTATATACGTTGATTTTGACCTAGTACACATATTTTTGTTTACAAGAATAAATTTCTTTCTTTTCATTATAATGGCACAGTAAGGACATCAACGGGAATATATATATCACCTCATGAGAGATTATATAAACAGAACCATGGACATAAAATTCAGGAAAACATAAATCTAAAGAAATGATTGAAGTTTTATGATCTAAAAAAGAAACTAAATTATCTTTCTTTTGCCTTAGACTATTGTTTTGTAAATGTGAGAACATTCACAACTGAGGCATCAGTTTAATTAATTAAAATATAAAAAAAATCATTTATGTACAGAGAGAACCTTATTTAAGTAATTCTTTTCAAAATAATCAGAAATCTGCAAGGAAGGAAATAATTTCCAGCTTACTCCACAAACAAAGGATAACAGATTTCAGCAATAAAATTTTCTTCGGATTGTTGTCGCATTATTTGAACTCCAGATTGAAATCGTGACTCAGAGGCAATATTACTTTTGTAACTTAGTACATGTATTTGTTATCGGGTCTGACACGTATTCTTCATTCCTGTACTGATTCAAGAATTTTATGACTTTGAAACTAGAAAATGAGGACACACACACACACACACACACACACACACACACACACACACACACATATATATATATATATATATATATATATATATATATATATATATA
>JAOUZG010007845.1:0-13263 GCA_026289955.1 Argiope argentata | reverse complement strand
GGTTTAGAAGACTCGTGATCGTTTAAAACGAGTTTAAACTGGTTAATGACTTAACTTAATTAAGACAAATAATGACTTAAAAATAAAAATGTTCTCAATGATAATTTGAAATTTACGATCTTAGGTTTCTTCTTTATTTGTTTTACTATTTTTAAAATGGAGCCAAAAGAACATTATAACCGGATAATGTTTCTAATGTATTTTCTAGATGACGCTGTAACTTCATGTTGCAAATTTGGTGCAATATATCTGAAAAATGACTATGAGCCTCAGTGTATCCATAAGTTGATATGGTGCGGAATCTTTGAAATTAAAGTGGTAGTTTAGATTTTTTTTATATTCATCTAAACACACATTAAAATTATGAAGTCAGTTTGAAAAAGCCTTTATAAGCCTTTAAAGTTCACGATGCAGAATTTTTATTATATTTGCGTAACTCGTTGTTGTTGTTGTTACTTATGGCATTTGTAGCAAGCAAGCCCTCCGCTGATACAGCAGCAGATTTAAGCCGGAAGGAGCGTCTCTTGTTTTGGAAGTAGCGCCAACTAGGGCCAAGAGTACGACTCACCACATTTGCTTGCACAGCCCCTTTTTACAGGGGGGCACAGTCACGAATCTCACAGACAGCACACAGAAGAACAATCATGCCCAAAACGGGACTCCCAGAACACAAGGAAGAAGTGTTACCTCTGCGCCAGAAAGCCGGCGCATAACTCCTTGAAACTATTATGAAATATAATTTTGACTTTTCGAAAACTCTGATTAATAATTGATCAAAACAAGCTCTTGAAATTTCTTTTAAAAAGAACTCAACTTTAATGCGAAAAACGTATTAAGAAACTCTAATTTGTTGTAAAACCACAAAAAAATTTAAAATATCCCTGTAATATATATATATATATATATATATATATGATACTTTAGCATTTGGAAAACATACCGGATTATCAGAATTTGTTTAAATAAAAATTAATAATTGTGTTGCAAATGATAAAAAAGTATACTTAAAAATAAAAACATGTTATAAAAAATACACAACAATATTTTCCATAATTTCAAAATTATTCAAAATTCTTTGCAGTTCAGTATAAAAGTAAAATCTTCTCAAGTAAAAGTATAAAAGTAAAAGTTCTCTTTAAAAATCTATATTGTATGATAAGATTTTTACATTCTGTATTATATAAATGTTAATTAATCAGCATTTTATCATTTCAAATGAGTTCATTGAATTTTTTATTTTTCATTTTATATAATTTTATTCTTAGATCAAAGATCAGAAAGATATAAAATTATGAGATTTTATAACGGCGATAAAAAATGAGTCTCTATAAAATATTTAAATTGATAACTTCATAAAAATCAGCATTAAATTTTAATTAAAATGTATGATTTTGAGTAGTTATTTTATTTCTTAGCAGAAAGTACATGTAAATTTATACCTTATTAACCTTTTTAAAAAATGAAACCCTTTTTATTTTTGAAAAACTTATAATAAATTGCTATTGCCCACCAATATTTTCGTACAACTGACAAGAAAAAAAATATGTAGTGTGTTTCTTTAAATTTATTTGTATTTCGCATTGAATTAATTATTCAGAAAGGCTAATTAAATTCCATCATTTTCTCTTTATGTCTATTTATTTCACCTATTTAACTTAAAATTTAGTGTTTTGCTTGGTGTATAAATATTAGTTTATTTATTTTTATCTCTAAAGATAATTTCTCATCGGTGAAAATTAAAATTATAAAGCTAAGAGATTTTCTAAGGAATAAATTTAAATTGCTTATTCAGATTACTGTGTAAATCCCTTAAATATGTGTAAATAAATATTTATATATTTCAATTATGTTTTATCTTTGAAAGTATTTTTAATAATTAATAATTTAATAGTTATGTAGCAGTCTAGTGTTCTTTTATGAATAAGAAAACAGTGATAATATTTAATCCCTAATTTCTGCACATTTATTTCGCTTTTCATTCTCCAGCATTAAACATTATCAACGGAGATGTTATTTATTTATTGCATTTAGAAGTTTTATATATATAGAAATACTTTAAAGTCAATTGTATCTATTAATAGATTGATTATGAACACCATGAAAATCTCACGAATATACGAAGAATTCTCATGTGCCTAATTTTATTATCTCCATTGTTTTAAAATTAACGTGTTTAACGTGTTTATAATATATTGGTACAGAGTAGAAATAGGTCAGAATAGCCTGGTTCATAGGGCGTTGAATTAGCATCCCTTGGACTGTGAGCTCGAACCCGCCAGCCGAAGGCTCCTCGTGTGTGTTTGTGTGTAGGGGCTGGCTCACGTTAAATCTGTCATGATCATAAAGTCATTCATATGGAGAGTAAATCCGCTGGGGATACTGGGTCAGAGGTGATTGTTCCAGATCTAAATTACGATCTTTGGATGAAAAAATGATGATGATGATGATGTCGCGTCCGCTTTTACCACGGTAAGAGGGTTGCAATAGCTTCTGAGGGTATGGATCCCTGCGCATCCGAGGGCAGAAGTCTGACTTCTAGCTCATATGAGAATGAAACACACACCCACACTCTTGCACAACCCCTTTTTACAGGGGGGGGACACATTCACTCATCTCGCAGATAGAACACAGAAGAACAACCATGCCCGAAGAGGGATTCCCAGAACACGAGGAAGATGCGCTACCTCTGTGGCAGAAAGATGGCGGATGAATGAATGAAACGCATAAATGAAGTTCACCCCGAAAAAGGAGTTAGTGACCCGTGTGAGTTAAAATTCTGGTTTCTGCCCTAGGCTGCTTAGACGTCCATACCCTCAGAAGCCACTGCACTCCTCCATCGGTAGTAAATTCGAGAACAACAGCAACAGAGTAAAACTTTGCTGATTCCAAATTACATTTTGCCAAAGATCCATTATATATTTTAAGAGCATACTTTAAAATTCGAAACTGTGGTACATACCATCATCGAATTAAAGTGGCACAAAAAGGTGGTGAATTGGATGACTACTTAAAATCCATACTGTCATGAAACTTCTCAATTTTAATTAAAAGGTGCATCATAAAATATCCTCATGATAACTAAACATAGCACTTTTAAGTAAATTTAATATAGCGAATTAAAATAAAATTCATTCTTCATATTAATTTTATTCTTGTGTTGCTGTTGAGTTTAAGATATTTCTTTAATTAGTTCTACTAGTAATATCAGTGGATTTGTGTCTTCAGGAGTTCCATAAAGTAAGCTGATAGGTTTGAATTGTCAAATGTAATATAAATATGCTTTGAAGAAAGGATTTGTTATGTTAGGTTGATTTTTTTTTTCAAAATAATAATTAATTAAAATTAAATTGAATATTAAAGTTCTCCATCAATAACTTCCTAAACTACTGTAATAATAAAATATTTTTATTATTATAGTAGTTTTGTCCATTAGTAGTGGGATTATAATATTGCTAATGTCAAGGCGAATATTTTTGAATCTCGAATTGAGGGTTGTGAAGACAATAATTCAACCCTCTGCATGCTGAATTTTGTTAATTTAAATATTCTCGAGACCGATGAATGATTTGAAGGGCTATGTTCTTCAAAATATTCTTTGACAGCAAATCGTTAACTAAACCTTATTAATTTGAATTCAAGTACTCTTACTGCAACTGTAAGTTAATTCATGAAAACTAAATTAAAATTTAACTTTTACACCAATGAAAGTAGTTAAAATTTTAAAATCTATTTTTAAAAATGATTTTTAATCTATTTTTTAAAATTCCTCATTCAGATATTTGCTTATCTAAATACATACAAAATCTAATATTTTTTACTAATTTCTCCGGCAATCTTCTTGAATTGTCAGATGAAATGTAAGCATCATGTTTCAGCCATATATGCGCACAATATTTTTTTTAATATAACTCATTTTCGTAGAGTAGTAAGGAGACATAAATTAAAATATTCAAAATATTAAATGGCATAACCATATATATTAATTTGCATTGCGTATTATTTGTTTTTTTTGTTTGTTTTTTAAATTTTAGTTTTCATTAGCATCCCTATTTTGCATTAGTTATCATTAGCATTTTATTTAGACACACAGAAAAACGCTCTTCATTGCAATAAATTAAATAAATGACAAAACATCTTACAAATTCTAATAAAATACAATAATGCTTTCTATTGATTTTTACTTTAATTATTCATTTTCAGTTATGCTGTTAAATAAACTGACCTATTGTTTTAAAAATAAGATAACATACTGTGGTAATTTTTCCAGTATCGCAAAATATAGATTGAGTTAATTGTAAATCGAAAAAAGAAAATTCCAGTATATTCACTTCAAATCTACTACTTCTTATTTCAAACTTAAATTCGTTATCATTGAATTATTTTATTATGTTTATACCCGCTGGTATAAAATGATTAGAAAATTTTATTTTTATTTTTATTGAAATACGTGCGTGTAAAATGAGTAATTTTATGCCAAAATCCTTATACATGTAAATATATATAATTATTATTTGATACCGTGTTAGACAATTGAAAAAAGAATTTAATAAACTGGATTAATTTCTTTAAACGTAGTTAAAATTTCTAACAGAATATTAAATTTCCCCGTTATTTTTGTTTCAATTCTGTACTTATTTTCACCTGTCACATTAAAATTCTCAAATTTTCCATATTTGTAATTGTGATATAAATTGCGGTATAAAATTTTAATATATACATCTTGTAAATTGCACATAGTTATAATTTTGTCTTTATAATATACTAAAATTAGGAATATTTTCCCCCAAATTACTCATTTTTTAATGAAATATTCATATTTTCTAAAGTGAAAGGAATTTTTTTTCATTTCGTGATTATATATTTACACTATTATGTAGATGTGCAAAGGATTAAATTATAAAATAAAGAAAAGAGAAAAGGAAATTTTTGGCATCCTTCCAGAATATAATTACCGTATATAAAGTCCTTTATAATTTTAATGGCACATTAAAATGCTTAACTTTTGCAGGATATTTTTTTTCGACATCTAATACTGCTTTGCGGTTAGGTAGCCAATTGTTATATAATAAATGAAAGGAAAAAAATCACAATTTCTCAAAAATGCGTAATTTGAGGTATTGACTTGGACATAAATAAATCGTCTAGAAGGATAGTATTCTGGATATGGAATATTTCCAATATTTCCATATTCCACATATAAATTTTTGTAAAAGTAAGTTTTGTTTTGTAAAGTTATGTTAATTTATAAAGAAAAAAAATTAACATAACTCTTAATGTCACATCTTTGAGAAAACATAATCTCTGTTACATTAATATATCGGTTTCGTATTACCTTATTTTACTGAATTTGTGAAAAGACATGATCTGCAACTTTTATTGTTTAAACATTTTTGCTCGAATTATTACCTTAAAATGAGTTAAATGAAAAAAAAAAAATTAAAGTATGCACCTAAGAAAATATCTATATTAAAATAAAAAATTTCATTGTAGAAAAAACATTTCCATGTCCTGAATAAATTCCCTACTGTAATCAATTCTTACTTCTACTGCAGTACACTACGTACATTTTAACCTACTACATTTTCTCTTAAAATTAATTATTGTTGTTGTTGTTTAATTTACTAGAAACGAAATTCATACAAGTCCCTCAAATTACATAATAAAGATCGAAATCTCCCAACTTATTGTCCCAATCCCAACCTACAGTGTTCTCCGAGACAACTGTAACATCTCCCCTCTACCGGCCCCTCATCCCCGTCGATTCATTCCGTCAGTGGATAGAGGGCGCTGGTACAGGGGCTCTGCGGTCGTACCGGAATCTCCGCAGAACCTGCCATCGAGAATAGCCCCACCGGAGGTTGACACACAGCCACAGCTCGCTTCGATCCTCATCCTGAAAAATAAACCTCCAACAACAAAAGTTTGTTTTTTCATCTGACTCTTGCAGGCCCAGCGATATCCGGTGGGAGAGAAGGCGCCCGGGGAAAAAATAGAACTTTGGAACCCTTGTTCCCGTTTCCGGGACTCAAACGGGGGAATCCCACTACTCCTGGTGGAATATAAACATTGGGCAACTATGAGTTGTGTGAGTTGTTGAAAAGTTGTTTCAACCTGCCGCGGTAGTGTGCGGAAGGCCCTCCTGTATCTGCGGATTGGATTTCTTTTGTTTCTTTGAAGGGATTAGCTGTTCTGCAACTCAAAATGTGCCAATCGGTGGTCTGTAGAATAATTCACCTGACTGTCTGTCTGGTGTTAATTTCAAGCATCAACTCTTATGGGATGCACACGGACTGGAGTACCATTCTGTCAGGTAAGAGGATTCGTAACGATATATATTTCAAAAGAAAAAAGTTATTTTCGAGTTGTTATTTATTTATTTGCATGGTTGTTATTTTTCCTGTGTTTATAAAATTAAATTACAGGAATTTTTTTTAGAGTTTTGCTAATATACATATGAGTTTAAAATTTAATAAACAAAATTTGATAAACTTATATGTAAAAAAGTTATTCTTTACTGTTAATGTTTAATATTTTCTAAATGCATGACGTGCTGCTTAATTTATATATTGAGATAATTAATTAAACAGTAGAAAAAAAATCATATAATATTGAACCCAATATCAAACATTATATATATATAGATGATAATATAAAATTTAATCAATTCTGATTAGATTATGTATATATTTCATTATTAATAGAATTAAAGAAAAACATTAGAGGAGGTAGTTTAAAGGTCCTAAAGAATAAAATGTATCATAAAGGGGGACAAGTTAAAATAAAATTAAATAGGATATTTAGATTAGTATTATCCACTTATTTCCGTGAATTTTACAGAAAATGTGAACATTGTTAATACTGTTACATAATATTTACTTAACCTTTCTATTTTGAAAATATTTTTATTTTAATAATTTTTAATACTTTCCTCAGATTCTGGAATATGTGTACTGAGCTAATACTCTTTATTTTGATAAACTTTATTAATTAGTATTATTAATTAGTTTTTCTTTAGTATACTTAAGATTGAGATTATATCTGTACAATTCTGGCTGAATCATTATATAATACTTGAAAAGGAGAAAAAATTTTAAACTAAGGGTTATTATTTATTTTTTTAAATATAATAGTAATAATAGGTTAGTCAATTAAGTTACTCAATAAATTTTTTAGGCTTTTTGAGAATGCAACATCTTTCTATTCCATTTCAGAAAAAAAAATGTATAAAAGCCGATTATATCATGGCACAAAAAAAATTCCCAGAAATTTAAATAATTCTTTGATGGCATAATATTGTTAAGTTTTAAAGACAAGATAAAGACTAATTAAAAAGTTAAATCAAAACATTTGTTGTAAGATTAAATTCAGCTCTACAGTTTTTAGTTAACTTGTGTTATAAATTTCAAATAATTTCAAAATATCTGTAAAAAATATGGTCAATTAAAAAAATGGAATCTAATAAAAATACTCCCTTTAAATTAATTTAAATGTCTTAGCCTTACTTTGACCGAGCATTTTAAAATGCTTGGAATAAATTAAGAAGAAACAAAATAAAAAAAGTAATTTTATTAAAAGTAAAAAAAATCATGCTCATAAAAGATAATTTTACATGTACACAACGCATTCTGAAGGAGAGAAAAATATTACAAATAGCACAAAAAAGATTCTACTGTATAGTATATACGTTGTAAGACTCTTTGTGATTGATGTTTTATTACGATACATCAAATCAAATTCACGAAGTTTCAAGGAAAAACATTTTAGAAAAATTTGACAACTGAAAGCTTTACAAGCATTTAATAAAGCAGCCTGTTAATTCGCTAATTATATTTACCAAAATATTATAAAAGTGCTGATTTTCACTCTATGCTATCACTGTAAGGTTTTTTTTTCATACATATACTATGTTTTTTTTAATTACGAATTTGCACTAAATATTTATCACATAAAATGATAATGTAACATAAGACGATGTTTGGTATAATGTTTGGTTACTTTCAGCTCTATATTTCTCTTGTTTACAAGTTTTTCTAGTTCTAGTATTAAGATATTTCTAGAAAAATTTCTTTTTAAAAAAATAATTCCTCCCTAAGCTTTTACTTTAATAATAACAATAAAAAATATATTCATATCCCAATGCTTAAATTCTAAAATTTTTTTGTGTGAATTTGCTGGCTAAAATGAATCGGAAGAGCTGCTTGTTTAGAAACAAGACAACTTCATAGAATAATTTATATAATTTTTCGATGATAATTATTCTTCATCTGAAATTTAAAAAAAAACAATTTTTTAAATGTAAAAAAATTAGGACCAATTTTAATTTTATCTATTCATTCACATAAAAAAACTGTCATTTAAATATTTTCTTTCATATTCTGATCTGTGGAACAGAAGTTAACTGAATAAGATAGCATTTCCAATATTTTTAGAAGAAAATGTACTGCTATTATATCTAAAGTGTAAATAAAAAGCAACAGTTTTGTTCCTTTTTAAAATGGTTCAGTGATATGTGTTTTTCAAAAATCTGAAAACAGAAGATTATGATTTTATTTTAATTTTCCCACATCATGCATCATCTTAAAGAGTTATAACTTTCGGTCTATGAATCATTTATCACAATCCAAGTAATTCCATCGCATAAATTTAGTACCATATATTTGGCACTGCCGTGTTTTGGCATAGTTGAAAAATCCTTGAGGAATCGCGTAGTATCTCGGATTCAAACCCAGATTACTGTAAGAGAGTCATAACGAATAATAAAAGTCTTATTTTCATATTTTATCATCATATTATCTTTAAATGAGAAAGTTTTATTAATATGAGCTATTTGTGCCTTAAAACTTATTTTTACATTTATGTTGCATTCTGTAGAATATTATTATTATAGATCGCCCTTTTCTGAACTATTTGCCATAAACCTGAAAATTTTTCACGATTATATCGAGTTTGTTTCTGTACTAATACAGTTGAAGCATTCTGTTTCTGTTATGTAAATGTACATACGCCGTTGAAGTATTTGTTGCCTGCATCGCGTTAGATGCGATCGCAACGACTAATGCGTACATTGCATATTTTTCTCACATAACAATTAAAGAGTCTGATTCTCACTTACTTTGAGAATGATGCTTTTTGGATATGTCTTCCCTTATATGAGCAGTATTTAGTTAATATATATTTCTGCTGCTTCGTATCTTCGTATCTGGACTTTTAGACCCACTCGGTTCAAATCTAGTATATGTTTTTGACGGTAATTTACGGTAATTTCCATATCGTTTAGTTCTAATCGTTACATTTTGAAAATTATAAAAGTTCGAGTAAAAATAAATTACTTTCAGTTTTATAAAATTTTTTAAATTGTTAAAATCTATTTAAAAATTCTGAGTCACCCTAGTACATATTTAATCGTTCGATAAAGTCAATCTGGTAAAACATCATAGGTGTCGAAAATTTCCAGAAAACCATAGTTATGACAAGAATTTGAGTAAAATAAAGTGATGTTATGTTCATAGTTTTCTTTTGTTTCTAGAATAACCAGGAATTGAATTTATTAATGGTCTTCTTAAAGACTATACAGGAATAGGTCTGATAATAATCGATGATTTTAAGCATCATTCAAATGACAACATTGCAGAATTATTTACTACATTTTCACACCCTTGCAATATAAGTTTAATTTTAATTTTACAAAATTTATTTCCTAACTTTAAAATCATTTGAGATATTAGATTGAACTTTCATTGTATAATGTCATATAAAAATTCAAGATATATGAACAGAATTCAGTGCTTTGGTAGGCAATTGTACACAGGAAATGCGCAATTTGTGGTAGATGTGACCAAAATTTTCAGTGTGGATATAAATAGGCGGAAGAGAAATCATTTACTTATGTAGAATTTCATCTTCATCTTCTGACGAAAGAAGAATGCAGATTACGTGATAATTTGTTTCCAGAGAGCAGTGGGGTATAATGAGTTTATAGACCAACACAATAAAACACTTATAGAAGAACTAATAATTTTTGCATTTATTATTGATACTTTCTCCAAATCGAAGAAGCGAATCACCATAAAAAGCAGACAAATCTCAAATACTGTCGGTATGTGAAATTTGTTTGAACGAACTTACAGATAATATTCCTGTGAATGTGAAAAGAATAGCAAAATATAAAAAAAGATATCAAAAAAAATTGATGATCGATCAACTCGTATTAAGCAAAAGAATGAAATAATGTTTGATTAATCAAGCTGGACTATTTTTACCCCTAATGTTTCCAGTGGCTGTTTTAGTATTAGCTGGAATAGTAGGTTGAGATATTGGTTATAAGATTTGGGATAGTAAAAAAAATACATATGAAGTAAAACATATGAAGTAAATCATCACCCAAAATTACTCTAATCAGAGTTACAACAAAACACTTAATTTACTTGACGAATCCAAATTACCAATTGACCAACGAGAGAAACTATTATCTCAGTTAAAAATTAGACATCAAATGACGATACGAGAAAAACCATCACTCATTCCAGTGAGTATAACAGAATAATCTAAATCAAAATTAGATTTTAAAAAAGCCAACAGAAGATGATGATGATGAAGCAATGTAATATTTTATATATACTGTTCTTCTAATCTATGTAAAATATATACCAGAGATAGTAGAGAAAGTCAATACGTGTCTGTGCCATTGGAACGAATATGAAAAAAAATGTAAAAAATACCCGGAGTTTCTATAAAAAGCATGAAAATTATGGATTTGTTCCAGTATGTGATGAGTAATTCGTAGAAATAAGAGAAACAAAAAGAAACATTTTCAAAGATTTTTTTAAGAACAGTTTTCTTCAGAATATTATCAAATTTTGTCTTTGTATGCTTTGAAACTTATTCACATAAAAGAATTGGTAAAATTATTCAAAATAATACAAAAAAGGATATAGCCGAGCACTTAACTAATTTGCTTTCAAAACAGATGTATTGTTTATGATTTATACTAAGAAATAACCTTCAAAACTAACAAGATATCGAAATCGGAAGCGGATATATGAGTGGATATCCTTTTCTGACCCCTCACCATAACAATAAAAACAGGATAAGTAATTTCCTGTACAAGCGTGCTTTTTCTGCTTCTGATAATTCAATAGCCATAAAAACAGCTTTTATCAAAGAAAAATATGATACATTTCTTTTATAGCAATATTTCTTTTCATTTGTTTCATTTCGTTTTCATAATATTCATTCTCGTTTGTATAAAGAATTTCCTTTTTTTCTTTTAATATAAACAGAAACGATACTAACACACCGATATCAAAGAAAAAATAAGATACTCTAAAATAATAAGATATACATAAATGTGATATTACTAGAATCATCACATGTTTTGTAACTAAGCTATATTGAAACTGAAACGTGTTCAGCACATTTATTTTGGTGTGAGATACATATGCGATGTGTGCAACAATCGCTGCGATCACAACAAACGCGATGTAGGTACAAATATTTCAACTGCTTTTGCAGAAACAAATACGTAGTCCAGAAAATATGTTTTGATAAAATGTACAAAAAATGACATTCTATAGTACTAATATTCGTTCAGTAGTCATTAGATCCTGCTTACATAGGTTTGAAAATATTGAATGTTTATGCGATCATATAATATTCATTTAATAAACAGAAAAATATGAATATAAGTAGGTTTTTCAGTGACAGAGACGACTCACTAAAGAAAATTATTAGAGAGATAATCAAAAAATAGCATTTTCATGTCAATAAAAAATAACAAAATCCATGTCAAAAAAAAGTTGCACATTTTCTATCTTGTGAATAAAAAGGGGCTACGACCGAAAGGCTAACAAGCAATCAAAATCGTATCATCAATGTTTCCATCAATCAACATCAATGTTTCCAAATAATCAAATATCATCTTCAATTTTCTTTCAAAAATCATTTTATAAAAAATATTAGCTAATTCTCTATCTAGTGAATAAAAACTGGCTAAACATGTAATATAATTGATTATGCTTGAATAAGGAAAGCCGTTTGATGAAATAACTTTTGTTATGGCATTCTTCAAAAGATATTTTTTGAAAAATAGAATAAAAATTCATTAAATTATATCAAAATTCAAATTTAAATAGGGCTTATGAGTTTTTCTTAGTAGTGTATTTCCGATAAATTTTTATTTCGGATTTCATTTATAAATTTCTATAAAGATAGCATTCACCTTACAATTAAATGCGTAATATAAATTAAATTAAAAGATACCGCATGAAAGAATCTACAGCATGAATAAATATTTTAAAAAATATGATCTCTTGGGAAATTATAAAACATTAAACACAATAATTATAATTTAAATGATGACCTATAAAGTAATTAATCTTCAAAGACGAAAAAAATATATAAATCAAAATAAATTGGTTAAAAATGCATAAAAAATTGGCCTTCAGAATACTCTTTCACAAATTTAAATCGTGCTTAAACTTAAGATCGATAACAATAAGAGCATTTCAGAGAAGTCAGTAACAGAATTATTGTGCAATATTTTCTCCTTGGAAAAAAATTACAAAAGAAAATGACTACTTCCTACAGAATACAAAATACGCCGAAAAACTCAGAAGGCTTTCAGAAGATAGATAATGATACGAAAAGTAAATTTTTCTTTATTCTCATTTTAGTTTTACAGATAAAATGTATTTTATTCGAATAAAATGCATTCCATAGCATTTTGTATGAACTAAAGAGAGATGATATAGGTGATCTATTTTTATTTATTAATTCTTCTTTCAGTCTTTTGAATCAATATATTTAAAAGAAAATATAACAATAGCATACTTAAATCTTTTTTCGACTGTACTGTGAGTTTTTAGTGTCTCTCCTTTTATCTGATACGTATACATATATTTAAAAAATGAAATTTTTTGCAGATAAGGAAATAAGGTTTTAAACTAATAGTAACTTGTATATAAGTTTCTGAAAGATATTTTAATTTATATTTCTATCTCAATGTTCTTTATTTAATTTTTAAAGGAAAAAAAGAATAATAAATGGCAATTTGATAAAAATTCAAATATACTATGAAACGTGTTCTTTATTTATATTTATCCTTTTGAAAATGAATTTTTATTAGAGTTTAATGTTTATAATCATGAGTATTTTTTAGAAAAATGTCTAAAAAAAGCATATCTCAAAAATAATTTTTGAAAAAAATTCCAAAGTTTTTGCACTATTAATATTTTTCCTATTGATTTTCCTATTGATGCCCAATCA
>JAOUZG010007811.1:0-16457 GCA_026289955.1 Argiope argentata | reverse complement strand
CTTGGGCACTAAACTTAACACGTATAAAAAAAACAAGATGTATTCTGACACTGTCTTGGAAATCCTTTAAAGTTATTGAAATACAAAAATAAATAGCAATTTTAAAAGGACATAAAAAGAATTTTTCCGGAACTCCTTCAAAAATTCCTTTTTGTTACCTTCGTGATTAAAAAAACGATTATGTAGGATGTAAAGATGTAAATGGTTATTCAAATTGGTTAAATTAATAAAGCTGCATTTTACATATAAATTGCAAAATTTATGGTTTTATAATAAAGATTAATTTATTATTTTGATTTGATCAGCTTTTTATGTAGATGTTACAAAATTATTTTTTTTAAAAATATTTATGAGTTTTCATTTATTTGATGATGTTTAATATTAATAATGGAATTTCGACTTACTTACATTTAATATATAATACTTGCATTCATAAATAACAGTTAAAAAATAACAAAATAATATTTCAAGGTGCAGTTTTTGCGTCTAGGAACGGTTGCTTCAGAAAATATTCTGGAATTATATGCATTTTGGTCACAATCAGTTAAACAGCGTGGATTTTAAATCATAATGACTTACTTCACATGTTGCTAAAATTTGTATTCAACGTTTAGTTTTATAAATTATAAATGGATTATGTTTTTGTACTTTCTTTTTTTAACAGACAAATGACGTTAACATTTCTTAACTAACAATAAATTAAATCAATTTATTGCTATTGCATGCTTTCTTCTGATGAAACCTTCTTTTTTTCTTTTTTCTTTTCTTTTTTTTTTTGAGAATTTAAACTCTCTTAATTAGCTACAGATAATTAAGCAGTAGCATTTATCGAATATCCTGGCAAGTAAAAAAATAAAAGTTTTGAAGAAAAAAAATTATATTAACAGATGAATAATAGTAAAGTTTCTCATAAAATTTGAAATAGAAGTAAAAGCAAAGAAAAAAATAGATTTAGAAAATTTTGATAAAGCAAAGAAATAAAATTTACCTTTAAATACCTACTTAATATTTAATCAATTGACAAGCTGTTTTAATAAATTAGATAAGATAATAGGAATACTTTTATTTTTTATTCTTTTATTTAATAAAGTGCTTAAAATATCCGATATGTTATTATACAAACATTTATAAAATAAAGCTAAAATAAACTAACTAAAACAACTGTTTTAATTGAAAGTTGTACAGCGTAAAATTGTACAACAATTTTCTAACTTAACATTCTAAGTTGCACCAACTTATTTTAATTAAAAATTCATGTACTTACGACGAGCCTCCACTTTCCCAAGCATCATTTTGAAAACTATGTAATACTTTTCTTATTGAATGTAAGTCCTGAAAATAAATAAAAACAATTCAATAAAGGAAAGGAGATAAAGTTTAAAAAAATTATATTTAAAAATTTCAAATTTGGAAAGAGTAAATTTGTCGTATATGTTGCTTTGGTAGCAATTAAGTTTCATATGATCTGGTTTCTATCTGATGTGGTTAGATAAGGTGCAAGGAAAGAATCAAGTATTAGCCTCGTCACTGTCCAATCATCAAAACAAATAGAAATCTAATCCTCTAATTTGAATATATCTAAATTCCCAGGAGCCATGGTGGCCAGGTGGTCAGGTTTCGGCCCTTAAGCCGTAAGGTTTAAGGTTCCAGACTTCTCCGAATAAACATCATGTGTAAGGGGATATGCTGCACGTTAAGTATGGCAGAGTCAAATGCCCTTCGGCTGAGGGTGCCAACTCAGGTGTCGTCGTCGTCATCTGACCACAGTTCAAAATTACGTAGTCTGCTCCAAAAATAGCCTTAGTGTTGGTTTACAACAGGACATTAATATAACTGAACTAAATTCCCCGTATACTTAACATGCAAGTTAGCAGTCAAAGATACAACCATTTTTTTTATTTTTTGTGTTTTTCTTTTTTATTATTGTTTCTGTCCTCGTAACTAAATTTTTCTTTTGTATTTTTACAATATTTCTCAGAAATTTGTTATCTCAAACAAACTATAAGTCTGTTTTTGTGAACTATCATAAGTCTTCAGTTTATCTCCAACTGTTAGCTTAATTAGACATATCCACTTTCCCTTTAAATTTCAAACAGCTCACTATCTCCGGCTTTCTTTAATTCAAAATTAAAATCCCCTGTTAAATTCTAACCAATGAATGTGAGACGTCGAGCAACAGTCACTTTCATTATATCTTCCGCTTCATGCTCATTACACTGTTTAAATAACCAGGTGGTTATAGTTGCAGTGGCATGAAGCGGCGTTGTGTATTGTGTGTCAAAGATACACGTATTCCGGTTAAAGAAATATTATAAGTAAATGAAATTAAATCTCATTTTTAAAGAAATCAAGGATTCTCGAAATTAATAGGCGTCGCTTATCTATAACCTCTTAGAGATATAGAATCGTCGAAAAGTGTTATTCTCAGAATTCTAAAAGGAGTATTAATTAATAGAACGTCGTAATTAGTTTAGAATTGTCAAATTTCCGAACGGACGCTATTTTTTCTTCAATTTCTTCAAATCTGAATCAAATACTTGATATTTATTTAGAAAAGTTTGATAAAATGTTCTTTTATTTGTATATAATGGAAAGGACATTTTCTCGTGAGTTTTCAACATATACAAGTCTTAAGTATGTAAAATAAAATTTTCTGATTTAAATTTAATAAAGTTTTATAAAATATATAGCTGAATTTTGAAACTTGTATATGCGTTATAAAAAAATCAATCACATTGCATATAGAAGGTAATAAAATTCTCTTATTCTATGAAAAAAAATCATTTTTGAAATTGAAGTGTTAAAGTATACATGCAGACCAAGTACTAGCAAACATGCATATTACTAATGTTTAAAAAATTTGTATTTAGAACTATTTAGATGAATATTGTTCCCCAGGATTATTTCAAAAGTAAATAAAAAATTATTTAATTTTTATCTTAAAAAATGACGTAAATAAATAAATTATATTTAGGTTCAATAAATTGAATATATATTTAATAAGAAAATCATATTTATATTAAAGATGCTTTATTTATTATGAATAATTATAACTAATTCCCATCAAAATGAATATTACCACTTGATATCCATGAAATTTTGCACTACAAAATATATTTATAATCATGTCAGAACATGATGTTATTTTGGGAATGAATGTTAACAAAAATCCGTAGGCGAAAAATTGAAATTTTATTATCTGCACGAGCATTTCAAAAAATCAGCTTTTAATAACGCTTTGCTATCTCATTTACAAAAGCTCTGATTTTTTAAAAAAATAAGTCAAGAAAACCAATAAAACCAAGAAAATGGTCATTTTGAGCACGCAATTACATGGAATGAAATAAATATTAAATGGGATATTTTTTTAAACAATAAATGTGGGACAAAGTTTTTTATGATCCTTGGCAATACTAAAGTGACCCATTCAATGAAACGATTAAAATGAATAAAAAAATATAATTTAACTTGCACGAGCACGTGGTGCTTGACCGTTCAAGAAATGATGTTATGACACGATACATTGAAATATGCATAGCAGATTTCATTTAAATCTTTTTTAATTTGATGTTCTGGAGATTAAGATCTTGGGTCCCTTGGAATCTTGCCAATCTTGCCAATCTTACTACTAGAAAAAGACAGGCAAATATTCACAAATAAATATTCTAAAAAAATAATTATTGTAAATTGGCTTACACATTTAGAAATATCAATCTCACCAGTGATATTTCCTTGCCTTTAATCTCACAATCAGAGAGTTTTTGCAGAGTTATTCACAAGATTAATTCGGGTTTTTAAAAAAATATAATACAAATATAGTGTAATTGTTTTGTGCAATTTTTATCTCGGTTGACGGGGCAGATTAACCTGATTTTGGCTTCTTTTTCCTTTTTATTTTACATTTCGGAAATCTTTGAATGCAATTAGATAACTCAAAAACATATTATTCGTATAAATTATTATCGTGATGCATATGGTCATTGAATATTAATTTGCTTGATATTGAACATTTATTTGGTAAAATGAGACAAAAAAAACTTATAACGTGGTCAGTGACCTAGTTAGAAAATATCGAAGATTCGGCAAAATGTTTTGATTGAGGGCGCATTAAATCAGACAGGGCGCTATGAACTAATTATAAAATTTTAGGTGCTTAATTCATTGTAAATGCTATTATGAGATGAGTTCAAACGATAATAAATTCAAGGTTAAATGAAAATAAACAGTATTTATTTGCATTTTCTTTGACTCATTTTTAACCATTTATTTTCAAACTACTAATTTGTCCTTTGAAGCCGATAAATACATTTCGTGAATTTAATATTATGAATATTTTTTTAGAATTGCTTTAATTTTCAATGTAACATTTTTCGATGTTCAGTTTCAAGAAGAATGTCGTATTTTAAATTCGTTTTTTGAAGCAAAAAATTGCAATTAAAAATAATTAGGCCAAAAATAAAGATGGCGAGGAATAGATAATAACGTACATCAACAGATATTAGCGTACATCAATAGATATTAACGTACATCAACAGATATTAACGTACATCAATATATATTAACGTACATCAACATATATAGCGTACATCAATATATATTAACGTACATCAACAGATATTAGCATACATCAATAGATATTAAAGTACATCAATAGATATTAACATCAATAGATTATACGCATCAGTAGATATTTACATTACTTTTATCTAGGTAGTAAATAAATATAATTCAGTAGTAAATATTTTTAGGATTATTTCAGGTTAAAATAAGACACTTTTTGATGTTATTGCAGTCTCCTCCCCCCCAAAAAAAGAAGAAAAACAGAAGAAACGTATATGCAATTCAATCATTTTTGTATTTATTTTTCAAAGGGTAAATGTTTACAAAACTACTGTTTAATCCTTTGCGGTCCGATGTCGAGTCATTCAAGACTGTGTATCATTTTGGCGTTTTATTTATTTATTTTTCAAATTTAATTGTTAAAAACGCCTGCATAACGATTAAGAGGTGTAGATTAATTTTTCAAGGAAATTCAACTTGAAAGAATTATATATATTTATTTTTCATATCAATTAACAAATCTTTGCATTGGATGAATAATTTTTCATATAATTATTTTCCGGACTGCAAAGGGTTAAAAATTTGAAAAAAAATTCATTTAAAAAATGTTATTTTCACTTCTACTGAGATAGATATTGTCTTGATAGTTGAAAATCTAAACAATAATATCGACCATTTTTTTAAATGCCGACATTTAAAATGTATCACTCTCTGATGTTTCAGTTCCAAAAGTTAAAATAAAAAGTGCTGCAGTGCATGCAATTCATTCATTTTTGCATTTGTTTTGAAAGTGAAAAAAAATTTGAATGAAAAAGAAGAGTTGTGTCTTTTACATTCTTCCCGTGAATCTGGAACTGTTCCAATGACGGGCAGTCCAACCCTCGCCGTTCCATTCTAAATATAGATTGCTTGCGGAAGTTGAAACGATTACTTTGTTTGTATTTTCAGCCCAAACGTCAGGAGCATCCGAACCGCAAAGCAGAAATATTTACGAAAATGATACAACAGGTTTCATGCCCACGAGTCTGAGATATGGAAATAATTTAATATGCTTCACTTCGACTGTTGCTATTTATATTTGAGTAAAATCTATATTTGTTCGCGAGTTACAATTCTCACACATTGGAATTATTTTCCAATAAGGCATTACAAACCTTCCACTCGAAATATTCCATAACTTTTTGTCTTCTTACAAATATTTCGAAAAAAAAAATCATTGAAAATTCATTCTAGTTGGTGATTATTATATTACATATTTAAAGAGATGTAAACAAAATTGTGTGACTTGATACTTAAGGTAATCTTGATTTCCACATAGTGCCACCAAAACAGAGACAAATTTGGTAATTGGGATCAGGTTCTTCTGGCTCAGAAGGTCTCATATTTAATAAATGGTCAATTAAGTTTCACATTTCAACAAGTTTGCAGCTTAACCAATATGATTAATTTTTTTAGTTTGATTGTTTTTATTTTAGCATCTTAAGGAAAATATATTTATACGATAGAAAGTTCTGAAAAATTACATTTTTTTATTTAATGATTTTTTTAAATTTAAAAGTAAAAATATTCATTAATTATGATTATTCATACAAAATAATAAAATTCATACAAAAATTATTGTTCACAGGAATTGCCAAGAGAAATATTAAAATTATTTTGCTGTTGGCGCTTGTCATGGACAAGCACGTCGACGCAGTTCACGATTTTAAACTGAAGGTGATTCTCTTGTGTTGCCGTTGTTGCTAATCCCAGATGGCCCAGCAGTGCTAGACCATCTCCGTAAAACCCAATATTTTCAACAAGTCCCTAAATAGAACCGAGTCTTTGAGAATGTCAAGCTTTGTAATATTTAGACAGTTTGAAACGTGAGTGGGAGAAGCTGGAGCGCTCTTACACCAATGACAGCCCGGGAAATACTTTTGTCCCAGGTGAAAAGTGAGGTCTTTAATACGTCCGCTGATGAATCGAGAGTGGGCAGTAGTTTGTTTTCTGTCGCCCCTGGTCTGGAGGGCCTCTCCAGGACAATCTCTTAAGTACCAGGAGTTATTCGGAGGAACAAGCCGAAGCTTATTTGTCTCGACTTTTGCAATGGAGGAGATCTCTGTGTACGTGAGAGTGTGGACATTACCATCTTCATCAGTGGTGGCCACCACAGCAAGGGCGTCAGCTCTCTTGTTGCCTTCAAATCCGATGTGGGAAGGGACCCACTGAAAGAGAATGTTGCGCTTTGCAGTGAATCGATGGATAGTATTTAGAATGTTAATGCTCGTTAAGTCTACCACTTGCTTCCAGTTCGATAGGTGCTGTAAAGAGGCACGACTGTCAGTTAAAATCCATGTGTCGTCTAAGTAGAGTAAACTAGGGCCAAGAGTACGTCTCAGCTACTCACTCATCACATTCTCTTGCGCAGCCCCTTTTTACCTGGGGGGAGGCATATTGATACATCCCAATAGAGAACAGATGAAGAATAACCTTGCCCGAATCGGGACGCGAACCCGGGACGCCCAGATCACTGGGAAGACTAGCTATCCCTATATGAGGAAGTCGACATATCAAATTATTAAATCACTAATCACTGTTCCATTGCTCTGAGTGTTTAGGCTGTGGGGGTTATTATTATTGCATGAACGGTAGGACTAAAATCCACTCGGTAAGGTGTGACTGTGAATATGTTTTGAAAGCATAATCGTCTTAATTAATGCGTTTGAACGTATTATTTTGTAATTCCAGATGTATTAACGCTTCCTTAAAATTCCAAGCAAAGGTGAGGAAGTTTAAACTTGGCACTCAGTAGCGGCTTTTTCATAACCAGAACTATAAACCAAGCTGTTCTCACTAATATAAGGATTATGGCCTTTTTGTATATGAAATGAAGAAGCTAACAAAGATCTTTAGATCAGCCCCCACTTTATTATGTATTTTGCACGTCTAGTTGTGTAAAAAGTAACGTGAGAATGTTCTGCTTATTAGCCACTTCTGGTTTAACAGAAAGTAAAAATAAAGAGAGGGGGAAAATGAAAATCCCATTTTTTATATTATTACAATATCCGCTAAAAGTAGCTGTAGCAAAGAAATGGAAAAAGATTATTAACTTTAAAAAGCAGATAATAGTTAGGAATGACAATTAATGATAGTTAAAAATAAAAATGTGATTTAGATAATTAAGAATAACATGAATAGAATGAAAAATAAAAGCAATTCACTAAAATAAATTATAATCCTTTGGTAATAGGATTTTAAGTGTCTTAGTGGATTGCTTTTATTCTTTAGGATTAGTAATAGTATTTTTTAAGAAGAAGATTCCTATCAAGATCGGTAAATAAACTATTAACATAAGATGTCAAATATTTTTTCTCTCTGTTCAATTGATTCCAAGAGAATGATTTCTGCTATTATTCAGAAACTGTTATGTGTATATGTGAGTATAATTTAAAAAATTTATTTTGCTACAAAATTTTAAAAACGATTTCTATTATTATCATATCAGATCATGATGTTGTATTGGCGTCAGCAAACATCAGTAGGCGAAAAATAAAAATTTTATTATCTGCACGAACATCTCGAAAAATCAGTTTTTAATAACGTGTTGCTGCCATTGCATTTACAAAAACTCTGATTTTTTAAAAAATAAGTCAATGACTACAGCAAATAAAACCTAGAAAAATGTCATTGTGAGCACGTGATTATATGAAATGAAATAAATAGGAAATGGGATATTTTTTTTAAACAATCAATGCGAGACAAAGTTTTTTGGATCATTGGCAATACTAAAGTGACTCATTCGATGAAACAATTAAAATGAAAAAATATATTTAATCTAACGTGCACGAGCACGTGGTGCTTGTCCGTTCAAGAAAGTATGTTCTGACATAGTACATCGAAATATACATAGCAGATTTCCTATTAATCTTTATTTTATTTTACTTTTATTCAGTAGTTAATTTTTATATCGAGAGCCATAACTGTCTTCTGCATTCTAAGCTCATTAATTCTTATGTTTGAATAAATAATAATTCAAGAAATATATTATAAAAGAAATTTGAAATGAGCATTCCTAAATGATAAGAAAAACTATTAAATTAGTTCCGTCTCCCCACATCACTACATGCGCCGGAATAGATTTTTTGATAGCGAATTTCTTTGAATATTATGACTGCAAGCATCTTATAAAGCTGACCGTGGATGTCTATGAGCTCATTCTTAAACATCTATTTTTAGTGCTCTTTCGGCCGTCAAGGCAAACTCCTGACATTCTCATTCAAGGACAAATGTTATATTTAGAATATTTTATCATCTGTAGTAAAGAAGTGTTTATTCACAAAAAACGATTGAGAAAAGAGAGAGAGAGAGAAATAAAAGAGGTGGCATTATCTTATCAATAGGCATTGATGTCACCGTGCTGACATAAACACGTTTGCTCTTTTGTTTCTTCTAGGTTAATAGAGGCGTCATTTATCTTTCACAGAACAGAAACAATAAATGAATGAACTATTTAAACTGACTCCCCGATGTCTACCCAAATCATTTTACAATGAAAATGCCTTTTAAAAAGTAGTTTGGTTTCACACTGAGAATTTTAATAAGTATTAGCATTATTTAGGTGCTTCTTTTTGAATTTAGAAACATTAAAGCAACGTGGACATATACTCAACAATAAACAATAGCTAAATAATACATAATTTGTATAGCCAGGTAATACACAAATTTAAAATAAGAAAATCAAGTTGTTGTGTTTTTATGATGTCAGAACATAATTTTGTTTTGGGGATGAGGTGTTTGGCCTCAACAAAAATACGTATGCGAAAAAAAAATTTAATGCTTGGGCGAAAAATTTAAATTCTATTATCTGTAAGATTACCTTAAAAAATCAGCTTTTAATATTGAGATGCCATCGTATTCACAAAAGCTCTATTAGAAAAAAAAATAGTTAATGATTACAGCATATAAAACCTAGAAGAGTGTCGTTTTGAGCACGTGACTATATGAAATGAAATAAATAGGAAATGTGATATTTTTTTAAACAATCAATGCGAGACAAAGTTTTTTGGATCGTTTGCAATACTAAAGTGACTCATTCGATGAAAACATTAAAATGAATAAAAATGTAATTTAACTCGCACGAGCACGTGGTGCTTGGCCGTTCGAGAAAGGGTGTTCTGACACAATACATTGAAATATGCATAGCAGATTTTTCATTTTAATCTCTTATTTATTTTTTATAATTGAAATTATTAATAAAAATTTAATTAAAATATAAGATTAAAATTAAGTTTTAAAAAAATTAGATATTTTAAATGCAAGAAATGAATTCAAACTTCAGCAATATGCATTAACTTACATTTTTTAAAGCCTTAATACTTTAACATATTTAATATTGCAGTTAAAGTTGAACATAAACATTATTTATAATTCAATATTTATGAAAAATTTCCTTAAGACAGATTAACAAATAACTGTTTTGGTATAAATACAAATATCCCGTTGCTGCTGTGCCAACTATGTGTGAAGTAAATTAAGTTGCAAATCCAAACTGCATTAATGTAATAATAGCTGGTAAATTAAGTGAGAAATTAGTTAATGTAACTTTGTTGTCATTTTATCTTTTTCATCTTTCTTTAAAATTGGAAGTGGACTAATCACATAAAAGGTAAAGAATATTTGTATTTTCTGTTATTTGTATTTTATAAAGTTTAATATAATTTATTTACAATTGTAGTAAACTCACAGTCATATAAGTAAATATCATATGGAGAATAACGAATAAGCAGAATCAGATAAGTTTCAATTAAAAAATGTACTATAGTGTATAGGCTTTTTATAGAAATACCATATACACAGAATATTAAAAAATGGGCAAATTATGCAGAAAAGCATAAAAATTATGGCATAAATTTACAATACAAAATCAACAAAATATAATTAAAAAATTTGAACAGCTTATTATTTAAGTATTAAGAAATTCAGCACAAATATATATACATTGACATTTTACTCTTAAGGTTTTTTTTAAATGCTCGTCAATAAGAGGATTAGTCAGAGCTTATAGAAAATGATAAATCGAACTTTAATGTGTTATACTTTACATTAATTATTTAAAATTTTTGGTAATGGTAGACATAAAGGTAGAAATTTTTTTTTTAGAATTTCATTTTAACTCTAACACTTATTTGACTATCAAATGTTTGTTTTGATATCCTTTATATTTGTTTCAACATCATTTCAGAATTTTCAACTTTAAAACAAAACCCGATATTGTAAGGGTATGGGTTCACAACACATTTATATATTTCTGCATTCCTTGAGAAATCAGTAAATAAAAAAGTAATGGTGAATTTTGATAATTCCCGGCCCTAGGCAGAAGCATTGTGAAAACTTTTCGTTTAATGAAATCCTCAATTTAATTTCAAATGTCACTCAATTTTAATATATTAATGATTTATTTTGGTTGAATGTTGTTTTTAATTTTATTGAGTATATAAATATGCTGTTGTTGCTAATCTCAGATAGTCTAGCAAAACTAAACCATCTCCATAAATTCCTAATCACCCCCAAAAAATCGATGAATAAACGACTACGAATGGTCTGAAATCGAGTCCTTTAAAATGTTGCCCCTTGATAAAACTCAAACAATCAAAAATACGGAACTGGGATGCCTGGTCACTTTTATTTCAATAATATTTCAATTATTTCATAAAAAATAATCTGCATTTGCTGAGAAATAACTTTCAACAAATTTTCATTTGCACGTGTTTTTTATATATTATGATTCCATGCTATCTGGTGTCAATGTTTGCATGCAATATTACAGAAGCAGATATTCTATTTTACACATAATGTGAAAAGTAAGCGAAAGTTATTATAATTAAACATTAAAAAAACTGACATTATATTTAATAAAGTTTTGAAACCGTTTTAATATTTTATAATTAATAAAATTGGTATTTTTTATAAACTTATATAGTTAGCAACTAGGAAAAAACTCTTTCTCAACTCAGTAGTCCTAAATAGTTGTCCAATCTGCATACTTGGAAATCCGCCTCTGAGAAAAAGAGAAACTTCTGGATAGGGGGAGAGCACATCCAGAAGTACAGGGTGTCCGAGAAATCTTTGACACATTCCAAAAATTCGGTAAAAAAATAAACGAGATAGAAAGTAAAATTAAGTTACATTTATTACCTCAAATAGAGAAGTTTTTTTTAATCGTATCAATACATCTCGATGTGGGCCCCTGATTTTCGGGGGCTACGAGCAAATGACTGATGAATTCTATCGACGACACCTCTGTGTCGACCCAGGACACTCTCAGTTTCCAAAAACCCATTTTTCCATGCAATAATGTTGTTTCGAGATGGAGGGTAATTTTCAATTTTTCGTTCGGAAATTACGTTGAACTTGAGTCACAGATTTCGATTCGAAAAACCACATAACACAAAACGTGCGCTCACTTGGAGAGGCCATTTTCTAAATAACTCTTTCTTACGTTTTAGTATCGCAATCTACCGGCCAGTTTTGCATTAAAAAAACTTTACTATATGAGGTATACATGTAATATAATTTTGCTTTCTATCTCGTTTATTTTTTTTACCGAATTTTTGAAATGTGTCAAAGACTTCTCGGACACCCTGTATTTGTACGATCGAGACTTTCAATAATAAGAAACTATACAATTTGTGGGAAAATACCACTATAAAAAATATATGCGCGCTCTTGTTGTAACATTTATTATTATTGCTAATTTTATCATGTCAGATTATTATGTTGTTTTTCAGATGGGCGCCTTTAAAAATCCGTAGGCGAAAAACAAAAAAATTATTAACTGCACGAGCATCTCAAAAAAAAATCAGCTTTTGAGAACGCGTTTCCATTGCATTTACAAAAGCTCTGATTTAAAAATAATAATGACTGCAGCAAATGAAACCCAGAAAAATGTTATTTAGAGCGCGTGATTATATGAAATGAAATAAATAGGAAATGGGATATTTTTTAAAACAATAAAGGCGAGGCAAAGCTTTTTTTGTGATCGTTTGCAGTACTAAAGTGACTCATTCAATCGAATGAGTCACTTTATACTTACTGAGTTTTAATATATCTGAGAATAATAGTGCAAATATAAGAAAGTAAACAACATTGTTTGCTCCCATTTATTTATTTGATATTAAGACTTCTTAAAAGTGAATATTTCAGAAACCATAATCATTTTGAAATGTTATCTGAACAAATATCGTAATGCATCTATCTGCAAGGGTATGCTAGAACAGTATAATTTTGTATTGGTGTCGAAAATATTAATTTTGAACAAATGTTGAAAATAATATTAATTATAGTTAATCTGAGTATTGTTACGTAAGTACTTCAATTAATCATCACACTAGTTTTTAAAATTTAATTTCTAATTCAGTCTTTAAATGTCAACATTGTGCATTATGATGTGAACTCTTACAAATACTTACTGAAGTATAAAAAATAGACAGGAGCGTGAAACTTTGCGAGTGAACAAACGAATGTAAGATAAACATTTTAGTATGCATAAATGTAGCAATAAATAATTTTGGTAAAATATAGCATTATAATTAACTTTTTAAATATTTTGAAAAAAAAAACTGTTTCAGTTTGGAGTTAGCTTCTAAACTTATAATTATGATTCCTCATAAAAAAATACAAGCACAGCATTGAAAATTGTCATATGATAATACATTAAACATATATCAAAGAGAAATTATTAGAAGCAAACTTGGATGTACAATTATTTCTTGCAAATTATTTTCTGAATAATTTAATATAATAATGAATGCAATTTTTATTAAATTGAAACAATATTGAAATAGAATACCGACGAAAAATAATCTTGGAAAAATTATTTTTTTTAAGTAAGGCATTATGAAATAAAATAAGTAAAATGTAACAAGTCTAATTATAGCATGAAACATAATTACAGTGCTATAAACAATTACTATTTCATAGTAACATAAATGCAAATATATATTAATTAATAAAAAAACATTGATGAAAAATATTTCGTCGTTAAATGGGGTAGCAGTTGGAAAGATTTAAAATATCTTAATATTAAGGTAACTACTTTAAAGAAAAGAAAACAAATTTATTTAAAACAAAAAGACTGATTTTCAAGTTACGTAAATCATCTGAAAGCTGAAAATATAACAAAAATATTTGGTGGAAAAATGTTCGAGTTATAAAATTTATTTGGAACTGGTAGCAGAAAAATTAACCGCTTAGACATTTGATGATAGAGATCATTGATAGAGAAAACAAAAGCATGCTTGAGACTGGTAGGAACATAAAAAGAGTTTTTAGGTGTATTCAATTACGAATTAAAAACATTTTGTGGTTCTAAATATGTCATAAAACATTTTTGACAATGTTGGCAGAATAAAACATATTCTCAGATTCTAAAATCAGTTAAATGTAATACATTTGCTACCTTCAATATATAAAAACAGGCATTCAATAAAATGTTCGAACACCGGCCTGTACTATTAAACATTTCACACTTTTCAAAGATATTCAGTAGAATGCCAGATGTGGAACCGGTATAGTATCTTCGAAGCAATGAATAAATAAATAAAAAATAAAATAAACGGGTGAGATTATATTATCATGTCGGAATATGATGTTGTTTTTAGGTCGAGGGTTTTGGCGTCAACAAAAATCCGTAGGCGAAAAATAAAAATTTTATTATCCGCACGAGTATCTCGAAAAATCCGCTTTTAATAGCGCGTTGCCAATACAAAGAAACAGAATTTGAAGCTGTAACATATGATCCAGGAGAATATGAAGAAAAAGTCAAAAATATCACCATCCACCCTTCTTAGTTTGAGGTAGAAAATCAAGTCTCAACATTAGAACCCTTTAAAGAGGTTAACAATCTAACATTCTACACAGATGGGTCCAAAACAGAGCTAGGAACAGGTTGCTCATATTGCGCATTTAAAAACGGCACAAAAGTCCTTGAATGGAAAGGAAAATTGGAAGAATTTCATACTGTGTTTCAAGCGGAATTGCTTGGCCTCAAAACGGCTGTTTTACGAGCCAGTGAAGAGAATGAGAAGATTAAAATCTGGACAGACAGTCTTTCAAGTTTGCTGGCAATACAAGATCCCCATTCCCCTCATCAACTTGTCCGAGACATCCAGTCCTTACTCGTCCAAAACCCAAATATTCTCTTAAGATGGATCAAATCCCATGTTGGTCATAGGGGTAATGAAGAAGCTGATATCCTAGCGAAATCAGCAATCACTGATGGTGTATTGATAGAAGCTCCGAAACCCCGGTGTCATCTTAGAAATCCTCTTCAAAAATTTTTTATAAGAAAATGGCAAATTCTTTGGGATAGCGGAAACACGGGGCGTTCTGTATATAAAATTATAAAAACAGTAAAACTGCAACCACTCTCTTGGACTCGTGAAGAAATTTTATTTGTAACAGGACATGGTCCATTCCCTTCTTTTCTTCACCGGTTCCATTTATCAGAAAACGACTATTGCTCTTGTGGGGAAGTCGGCGATCCCATCCACTTTGCAACATCCTGCCCTTTTACGGTTTCATAGCACCTTCGAAAACCCTCATCTTTGCTAGAAAGTCTGGTTTAAAAGAGTTCTTAATAATTCATTATCCAAAAAAAGAATCATAAACATGATTAGATTTCTAATTGATCATGGAGAACTGTTACGGCTCGATTAAGCTCATCAGTTTTTGAGTATCAATTAATATCACGCATTTTTTTATTAAATCCTTTTAACCCTTCAAGTTACTAATTTTTTAATTCCCTCATATTTTCATCCATACTGTACATTATGATATTCATTCATCCATTTTGTTGTACTCCAGACCTTCTTCACTCTAATTTTATCACTTATTGTTATGTTATATGTCTGTGTATTTTGTCTCTTGTATGTTTCTTTCCATTAATGTAACAACTGTGTAACGTTTTTTTTTTCGGTTTTTAATAAAGTCTACCTACATCTATACCAAACCGGAAAGGGGCCATTTGAGCCCTAGAAACGGAGGTGTGGTGTGGTGTTAAATGTTAAGTGTTAATGCATTTACAAAATCTCTAATTTTTTAAAAAAAATAAGTTAATGACAACAGCAAATAAAAAATAGAAAAATATTTTGAATACGTGATGATAGGAAATGAAATAAATAGGAAATGGGATATATTTTTGAAACAATGAATGCGAAACAAAGTTTTTTATGATCATCTGCAATACTAAAGTGACTCATTCGATGAAACGATTAAAATGAATAAAAAAATAATTCAACTTGCACGAGCACGCGGTGCTCGGCCGTTCAAGAAATGATGTTTTGACACGATACATTGAAATATGCATAGCAGATGTCATCTCAATTATTTTTTGATGGTATATTAAACCGATATGATGAGTGCTTACCGAACAGAATTTCGTTTGTACTACCTTTTGTAAATGTTTAAACGAAATTAAATAATACACATACGTTCACAAAATTTCGTTAAACAAATCCATCTTTTCTCTAGTCAAATTGTAAAGGCCGTAAAAATAGTGTGCCCTCTTTGTCTCTAAAACAATAAACTCTTTGAATAATCTCATTGGCAATATATTTTTAATCTTACTCTGAATAAATAGTATTTGCCAAGCTGTAAAATGCTTAGGTATTATGTACAATGCCTAGGGAAAGGGTATAACAATTCCCATATTTTAAAACTCCAATAAACAATTCAATTCTATAGAAACCAATGTATTTTTTAGGATGCATGGGTTTCATAAATTGCCAATAACATGTATAATAAAGACTTTTCTAGATAATATTTAGTGACATAAGGTATAAATAGATTTGATGGTAACAAAAATGCATTCTCGATCTTATTACTTATTTTAATGCAAATGTTAACTAAAATATATG
>JAOUZG010007803.1:0-17991 GCA_026289955.1 Argiope argentata | reverse complement strand
TTAGTCAATTCCTACTAAGGTCAATAAAGATTTTTTTTACTTCAGGTACTTTTTATGAATTAATTACAATTGTTGTTCTAAATTTCCGCTTTACAACGGAAGGAAGGGTGCAGTAGCTCCTCAGGGAAAGAACTGAGAATGCAGAAGACCTCTAAGCCAGTACCCCCAGCGGCATTTCTCACGACATGGAGCACTTCGTAACTAAGACATATTTAGCCTCCAGCACACAGACAGTCTTCGGCTGGCAGGCTCGAACTCGCAGCAGAAGGGATACGAAGCCAACGACCTACCAACCTGGCTATTCCTGCCAAATAATTAAACTTACTATAAATAATTGATAAAAAATGCATACTAGCGTTGAATATTCAGTGTCAATTGAGGCAACGCAAAATGCTTGAATTTTCTACGCCAATCGGGGTAACGCAATACAGATAAGAATTTTTTTTAAATTCTCAATCATTTAAATTCAAAAGTACTTCAAAATGAATCCAAAAAATCGAATTATTAACAATGTTTAATTTTATATGTACCAAACTTTAAGAAATTGAACATAACCGTTTGAAATAAAAGGCCGAAAACTTGTTAGGCCTAACCTCATCGGTTTGAGAGAAAAAGAAGAAACTTAATTCGTTGTTTATTTGAAGGTGGGGAAAGGAAAGTTTTTCTTTCTGTTGAAGAAAGTTAGTTTTTAATTAATAAAAATATTAATCAATTTATATTTGAAAAAACTGTATTAACATCGAGTGTCATCCTCTAGAAGTTTAAAAATATTTATTTCAACTTGAGCAGAGGAATAAAAAGTATTTTATTAACGATTGAAAAATTGAACAAGATATATGTACATAGGTAGAGTGTAAACCAACAGTAGAAATTGAAAAAATAATAAATAATAAAGAAATCTTGAAATCTATTCTTGCATCAAAAGAAATATATAAGGTTGTGAGAAAAAAAATGTATTAAAAGGTATCAAATTTCTCAATATTTGAATTTTATATTAAATATTCCCCACCAATTACAGTCAAACTTGGTTTAATGCGTAAAATGAAATGTTAAAAAAAGTGATTCGCTGAACCAGTGACAAGGAGACACCGTTACGTTACGTGCGGCGTTGGTCTGTGTTGAGCGCTTGTTTGAAGGGTATTCATATCTGCATGGGTGTTTCTTTCCAGATAGCGTTGTTGAATGTGACACCGAGGGATTTGAGTAAGTTTCCGTGGAACTTTAATAAGCATTAATTTTTTCTCTGGTTAAGATTTTGTGGCTAGAAGTGGATAACAATGATATTCATCAATTAGTAAAAGAACATAGCAGTTGGATTCGCATCCATTAGGCTGGAGTTCGAACCCTGCCGGCTAAAGACTCTCCGTATACATGGTGGCTGATGCATGTATAAATCAGTCATGTCCACAAAGTCTTCCACGTATAGTCTATACTACTGGGGGTACTGGATCAGAAGATGATCGATCGTTCGTCGACTTAGTTCTAAATTACGATCTACGGATGAGTGAGTGAAATGTATGAATGAATATATGTCCTTCCTGTGAAATGGGCTTGACGCATCAGTAGCTACGACGTTCTCTTGGGCCTAGATGGCGCTACTGAAACTATAAATGCTAAAAATAGGCTTAAAATAAGTGCATTCACATACGGGTTTGCCTTTGATAAAGGCCATAAACAACAAGAACATAACCAGAACGGAAAGGAAATTTGATCAGAAGAGAGCAAAATAATAGTTTCAACAGAGCAACAGCAGATCGATGAAATACGAGAAATGAACCTGTAGAATTTATTGCATTGTATGTTGAGAAACATCATTGTAACAAAGTAGTAGCTCTGTGTTCTTTAAATTCACTTAACAATAATATTGTGACTGATATCCGCCAAATTTGAAAGTGTATCCAAAGACAAATGTCTTTGAAGAATTTTCTTGTCGAAAACCGCGCTTTATAAAGAATAAATTACATTATCATAAATATGTTTGAGTTTTTTTAGAATGTAACGCATTGTACTATTTTTTATTGATTCCTTTTGGAAAAATTGTTTTTGATTAACGAATATTTTGTATAACAAGTAAGATTCAACAATGGGTTATGTTCGTTAAGCGGGGTTCCATTGTACTTTCAAACGAGATAGTACTTCATTTTACATTAGAAAGCATAGTAAAAATGAGAGTATTGAACTTTGAATACGATTTAATAAATGTTACTTTAAATATGATATAACAAAGGTTAATCTTCATTATTTCTAATAAAGATTTTTTTTTCTTTTACATTTCGTGAAATACTGTACTTTAAAACGAGATACATATTTCTTTTTATGTTATGAAGCATAATAAAAATGCAAACATATAAATTTAAATACGATGTAATAAATGATAATGTTCATTATTTTTAATAAAAAAACTTTTTCTTTTATATTCCGTGAACAACTGTCCTTTCAAACGAGATACATATTTCTTTTTATATTGCAAAGCATACTAAAAATGCTAGTATTGGACTTTAAATACAATGTAATAAATGTTACTTTAAATACGGTGTAATTAATGCTATTTCAAATACCATATAATAAAAGTTACTTTAAATACGGTGTAATAAATATTAATTTAAATGCCGTGTGATAAAAGTTACTTTAAATACGGTATAATAAATGTTAATTTTCATTACTTTTAATTAAAAAGATTTTTTCTTTCATTTTTTGTGAACAACTGCACTTTAAAACGAGATACATATTTCTTTTTATATTGCGAAGCAAAATAAAAACGCAAGTATTAAACTTTAAATTACGATGTAATAAATGTTACTTTAAATACGACGCGATTGATGTTACTTTAAATTGCGATGTAATAACTCTTAACCTTCATTGCATTTAATATTTTAAAAAATTCCTTCATATTTTGTAAATAACAAAAATTTTTTTTTTTTCAAAAGAAAAGTAAATACAGAAAAGAAATTACGATAATCAGAAATATATGTAATAGTTTCAATTTATCAGGTTTCTCAAAATAATTATTTTCAAATCGATCGGGTAATTTTTTTAAGTGCTCTACGGTATCTACTTGAAGATGAATGGCATTATTAATCTTTGAAAGATAATACCATACAGATAAGACATCTAATAAATTTATATTTATTCTCGTAATGCTCGCTGACGCAAGAATTTGTGGGTTTCTAAGAGATAAGAGGTCAATTCTCTGACGACATAAAGTATTGTTGGATTTTTATCAAAATTTGATCACCAAAAGACAAGGTAAAATATGAATATTATCAATAAAACAAGGAATAATCATCATTTACTGATTATTTGTTTTAAGGTAACAAATTCTATCGATTTATTACAAGTGACAAAATAATTGAAATAATGAGATATCTGATTAAATTTCTAGTCTTAAATCTGCAACACAACTTGTGAAACTAAATTTCCAAAATCAATGATAAACCCTTAACACTCGGGAAAAATAATGCATTGCATAATTATTCACCTAATACAAAGACTTGTTTATTGTTCCGAAAAATAAATATATATAATTCTTTCAAGTTGAATCCCCTCCCGTTTAATTGGCATCTTCTTACTTCTCTGCAGATGTTTTTAACAATCAGAATTGTATAAATAAATAAATAAAATGTCAAAATCATGCACCATCTTGAATAAGGAGGGAGAGCCACCAATTGAGTGCAAAGGGTTAAATGTTGGCTGACTTAGGGAAGAAATTTTTCTTAGCCAATCAAAACAATTGATCTGTCAAGGTGAAAGTGAATACAATTTGTAACCTAAATTCTCGATATAAATACTAACAAAAAATATTTTTATATTGTATAGTTATTAATAATCGAGAAATAAAAGATAACATAAGTTGAAGATTTTTTTCTATTATGTAAGATCATCTTTTTTTACTCCCTGCTTCTAAATCCTCTTTTTTTCGTAATCTTTCATTGTTCATTATAAATAACTACTTATACACTTTTTATTATTATCGTTACTAATAAGTAATCATTCATTTATTGTAGCAAAATCTTTTTTCCACTATACCAAATAGACCTCGCAGTTGGTTTACCGAATTGATAGAGTTGATATACTGATAGTTATTGATGCACTGAAAATAGATTATATCATTTGCTGAAACATGCTTCTTATTATATAATATTGTCTTTTGTTAATCTTTGCTCCTAAATTCTCTTTTGTTTATGAATCTGTATTTGGGTCATTGACTGTATTGTATTTATTCTTTATTTTTCGTTCTGAATTCTTAACCTAATTTTCATCACTGAGAAATCTCTCATAACCACAGACATTAAATTTTGTATTAAAATAAGTAATCAAAAGATATAATTTAAGAATTGGCCTTTCCAAATAATAAAATCATGTAATCATCAATATTCTTGTAGTTAAATAATTGTTCCGCTATATCAAATAGTCCTCGCAGTTAGGAGACATCAAGTAATTGATCAGAATGAAATTAGAACGTTCAAATAAGTGTAAGGTTAACTTGCAAATGCTGTGGTTGTTTGTTTAATTGTTAATTTTAGATTTTTATAGCTTGTTTATTTATTTCCATTTTTCAAAATCATTGATAAGGCTTTTAAAAGATCAAATGCTTCAACTAAATTATTAGGTAATTAATCCAAACTCTAATTTATGACATTTGATTGTATAAAAAATACTATTTTAAAAAATTATTCTGCTAATTAATTGCGTAATAAATTGCTTAGTAAGGAGAATTTTTCAAAATTTATACATGCAAATATTTACAATATAGATTTTATTGTATAACTAGTCGCCTCTAATGACTAACTAGTCCACCAAGATCAATGCTTTTTGAAATTTTCAGTTAAATATTTTTTGTGTAAACTGGTTATCTTATAGATTCTTCAACAAGATATATTTTAAATTTCAAAATTTTGAAAATCATATAATTTATAATATGATTGAAACATCGTGACGTTCTGTTCATTGTACAATGTTTCTATAATTTTCTGCCAATTTCCGTAAAATTTAAACTTTAATTTTAAGCGGAAATGATTAAACTTCAATTCACACAAATTAAAGTTTCGAGAGTAGCCAGAATTCCGGGGACGATTATTATACCTAAAGATTATTATATTTATGATGAATAGCGGATAATGCTAGGCCCGGACTCTTAATCTTATGGTTAGTAGCCGAGAATCATACCGATCGAGCAAAAGGGACCCTTTAGCTTGAAGGATATTAATTGGCTTATATAGCAATCTCCACAGAGTATCCCCCCTGTGAGTTTGGCGAACGATACTTATGTGAAGTGGTGGTGAAGTCAACAATTTGTCGTATTTAATGCGCGTCTAGAGCTTTGAGTCGCCGATAGAGGGCGCCACGACAATTGAACGAAGCTACGTGCGAAGGTTGCGTTTATCCAAGGTCGGTCGCCGGGTCACCATTTTAGGATGAATAGCGGATAATGCTAGGCCCGAACTCCCAATCTTATGGTTAGTAAACGAGTATCATATCGATCGAACAAAAGGGACCCTTCAGCTTGAAGGATATTAATTGGCTTATATAGCCAATTAATATCCACAATACCTTATCTAAATGAGAAAATAAATGTATACCCGGATTAGTTTAGTTCTGTTAACGTACAGTTTTAAAGTAACACTGGAACTATTTTGGAATTGACCTCGTAATTTTGAACCATAGTCAGATGACGAGGACGACATCTGAGCTGGCAACTTCTCCCCAAACTTCCGTGCCTCACCAAAGGGAGGAACTGTGACCACAATATATGTATTTGGCGTGCACCTTATCTGCTTACAAGATGGTTTTTCGCTGGAATCTGGTCTCGATCCTGAATCCCTCCGGATCCGAAGTCGAGACCTTACCACCAAATTAAAGCGGCCCATTATCGCATGAAGAAACTGAGCGCTAAACCAAGACTAGTTGAATATAATATTTCCCAACTTTGTAAATTGTTGTAAATCCTTGATTTTCAAGGTCAACTACAATAAATGCGCATTGGAGTTGAAGCAATGGAAAATGAGCAAAAACGAGGGCTGAAAATGGATTCATTAATAATTACCAGGAATTATACGCCCAAATGTATCAGGATCGACTGTAAAAGCAATTCTTTAGGCAAAATACCGGTAGATGAGGAAAAAAGTAATTGATTTATGCAGTATTTTATTGAATTTAAATGTATTGAGATGTTAGACAAGATAATTTTGAAATCTAATCAGATGATGAAAACGACACCTGAGCAGGCACCCCCTCTCAAAATTTCTTCACCACACCAGTGATGGGACGTTCAACCCTGAAGGCGGTTTTCCGATGGAATCGGGTATCGAATCTGAAACCCTTCGGATTCGAAACCTAGACCATACCAATCGCTATCGCTACCCAAAAAATATACTGAAAGTGTCTCACCAATTTCGCTATTGTCAGCAATGTCCAAGTACTCGGGCCGGGATCGGGGCGAATACTGTCCGGTTTCCTGGTTCTCTCTCGATAGAAATTGAAAAGGGCGGCTATCCAAAGGAATGCGCAGGGCAGCAGCACCAAGAGGGAGTGGCGAAAGCAGCTCGTGAGGCTCGGGGCATCCGCATCCCAAAAAGCGTCCCAATCCTGAAAAAGAATCATTGCGGAATTACAGAAAACTGCAGAAGTGTTTCAACTCAGTAGAACATTTTTAGAAAAAAAAAACATTAAAAAAATATTTATTATATTGTAGAACTTTCTCTGCTGATAATTTATTATATTGAAGAACTTTCTCTTCTAATAATTTTTTTTATATTGGAGAACTTTCTCTACTAATAATTTATTATATGGAAGAATTTTCTCTACTTATAATTTATTATATTGCAGAATTTTCTCTACTAATATTCGGTGAATTATTTTAGAAATTAATCAAAAGGTGATTTTACTTGTGAATTCCTATGCATGGAAAAGTACACTTAACTTAACCTAGAAACAATTTTTTTACAATGTGTACCTAAAATAAAGCAATACAGCAAATCAAGTCCGTATTTCTTTAAAGTCAAGTCTATTTTATTTATGGATCATCTATATTCCGATAGCGTCAACGGTATTATACACATAATTTTTAAACTTTTCATTCAAATGAAAATACAGTTGTCAACAAATTCAACACATTTACAAGCTTGAATGTTCAACGCCAATTGGAGCAACGCAAATGCATGAATTTTCTAAGCCAGTTGGGGTAGAGCAATACAAATTAGAAATTTTTAATTTCCTTTATTCTGTTTTATTTTAATTCAAATGTACTTTAGACTGAATCCGAAAAACTGATTAATTAACAATGTTTAACTTTAAATGCATCAAAAACAGAGAAAATAATCAGAATCGTTTGAAATAATCGGTAGAAATCATGTTAAGTCTTACTTCATTAGTGTTGGAAAGAAACAAATTGAAGCCTTACTCATTTAGCAGTGGGGAATGGAAGATTCTTGGCAAGAAAATTAATTTTTAATTAATAAATAAAAAATTAATGAATTAATATTTGAAAAAAACTAAAGCAACATCAAATGTCATCCACTGCAATTTTCGTTTTGCTGATTGGGCGAAACAAAATCAAATTAAGAACAAAATACGCATACCAATTCAATGAAATCGGAGCAAAGCAAATGAATGAATCCATTTTTGCAATACAGATTAGAAATGTTTAATTTCCTTTATGATGTTTTATTTTGGCACTTTTCCGTTAGCCTGGTGTAAGAGAAAAATCGCCAAATAATGTTGAATTCCGCCAAATTTCTTTGGCGATTTTTCGTTTGGGCTAGGCTAACGGAAAAGTACATTTATTTTAAATCAAAAGTCGTTCAGAAGGAATCCGAAAGATTGATTCATTAAGAATATTTAATTTTAAGTGCATCAAACACTAAGGAAATGAACAGAAGCGTAAAAATAACCGATTGAAAAACACATTAAGCCTTACTCATTTGGCATTGGAGAAATGAAGATTTTTTGTCGGGAAAGCTAGTTTTTAATTAATAAAAAATTAACCACTCAATTAACCGGAATAAACAGTAGACTATGCCCTATTCTGAACTATAATATATCTATGTGCTATATTTTATGCCATTTCTTTCAGCTATTTTGGCGTGGTTGACTTAACATCATCCAGACTTTCACATTTATAATAGTAGAAGAGATTACTTTTTATGCTGACGAGATTTCCAGTGCTATTTTTATCAGTTAATTATCAATCATTTTAAAACGGAAAAAATTAATTCTGTCATTATGTATTTCACTTTTATAGCTTGAAAGTTGTTAACGTCAAATTAACTGTTTTGCTCCGTTAAGTGCGGAACCAAGAGTTTTCCGCATTTTAGTTGGGTAATGTGCACATTAGCGGCTTCCACATCGTTAAAGTTCAAAAGTTTGTTTCCCCTATCCCCTCGCCCTCCCTCCCTCAGTACACAAAGAAAATATTAGTAGCTACTAGTGCAAAATATCTAAAACATCGATGAAGATGTCACTCTGAGAATTAAAGTATCTGATATATACAGAGCAAAACTAATGCCCGCTTAATTTTAGCTGCGGTTCTTAGTAAAAAAGAGGGTGGATTTTATAAACTTGGGACTAAAATGAATATTTTAAACCAATTGTGCGCAGAATCTGAAGTTAGTGTTTGCAAAGAAAGATTTTTAGAAGAAGGAATAGTTCAGCTAAACTGAGTTGTGTGTTGATACAATCTTAAACTGGCTACTCTGACTCGCCAGAAGGCCCACAGAAATATCTGAATGACCGGACCGCGGAAACAGCAACACAGAGAGAACTGTGGTTGAGTCCGAAGGGCCATCACTGGCCACAATAAAACCTGGGAAAAACCGATTCCCCGCTTTTTTTTTCTTTCTTCTTTTTTTCTACCTACCAGAGTAGCGAGAGCAAATCCCCATGGCCGAAGCTTCTCATTCTCAATTACGAAATAACCTCATACTATCTCCGCAACATCTGCAAGTTGAAAATAATGACTTGAGTTCAGTACTGATGGTACCAGGTAATCTTAGGACTCTGAAAGACAAGATGTCAAAAATTGTCAGTATTTAGCCAACACTGTTTGAAAGTTTGTGGAGGAGAAGGGGGTCAGTAATTGATCACTTTAGGGCCAAATATCTGGAAGAGAATATCAGTTTGACAGATTCGGTCAATGTAAAGATGGACACTGCTAAATACCACAGTCGTTCACAACAAATCCTATTGATACTGCTACGTTCAGCGGTGGCGGGGTGGTCGGTTGTACACAAGAAGAAGAAATAGGATTATACTATATACACAACCCTTATTACAAGCAACTGTTACTTTTTCAGTAAAAATTGCGTTATACAATGTTAGTAAGGAAGGAAACAGTTGATAAGCATCACAGCATCACAAATAATTACAACATTTGTTAATCTATGATTTAACTGATAGTTCTGAGTATTTCGAATTACAAACTCAGTTCTACTAAATATAGTTTAACATACTTTAGTTGAATTCGATAATGATAAAATATTGCTTTTCAAGGGAAATTTCAAAATGGTTTCTTTTGGTGATATGATTATTAATTACTTATTATTAGGTAACAATAAGCAATATATTATTTTTAAATGTTTGCACTGTTTTAAATATGCTTACTTATGTTTATGCATCAAATAGTTTGAAAATGAAGTGCTTTATGCCTTTGGCGACTAGCCTGTTTGCCAAGATTATTTACTCCTTAGACTGTTAAATTATTAATGTGGATACATTTCATTAAAAAATATTTTAAGCTTGAATAGTAATTAAGTGTGCCTCCGAGTTTGCCGCCAATATGGTAATCCAACGAAACGAGCTTCTAGCAACCCTAATGCTGTTTTATTTACTACTTTTTACAATGGTAGAGTTGTAGATGAACTACAACTATTTTATGATGAATAAAATTTTTTTAAAAAATTAAAAATTATGAAATTAGTTTTTTAAGGATAAAAGCGGTGGAAATTTTGAAGATGATTGAGGTTGTTATGAAGAATCAGAATTCAATAATTTAAAGGAAAGAAAATCTATTATAATAAAAGAAAGTCTACGATCACAAATTTCAATTTATAATATGATAACTTTATTATTTTTAAGTCATTATTTGTCTTAATTTAAGCCATTAACCAGTTAAAACCTGTTTGAAACAATAACGAGGCTTCTGTATCGGTCTCTATCCCTCTCTCTCTATATATATAGGTATATATAAATAATGATAATTTAATTAAACTTTCATTTTTTGTTTTTTTAGCTGGCAAACAAAGTTTTGAAGCTCGATTGATTTTGAGATGAAAGAACAGCTACAATGCTAAAGTTCTGCATCAAGCTTTTAAAGACGCATCTGCTTATCAAAAATGCGTACGTGATAATAAAGCAATACTGGTAAAAGCAGGTCAACCTTTTAAAAACGCATCTGCTTTCCAAGAAGCAGGCTCAATAATAATGCCATACAGGTAAAACCAAGTAAAAGAATCTATGCTATTAAAAGATGTTGATGAATATTTCCATTTATTCTTTGTTCATTGCCTACGCGATTTCGGGCTTCAATTATTCGTTGACTTCGATTATTCAAAACTCACTAACGAAAAAAAAAACATAATGTTTTCACACGATAACATCGATTAAAGATATTAATTTAATTCTGTATTATAATTAAAAGTTCTTTTATTGCTAATGAGACAATGTAATATTATTTTTAATGTGAATAGGAATGGAAAATATTTATGTCTTTTGCAACTCTTAACTGTTGGTATGCGCTTTTTGAAATCGTCTGAATTATTAATTAAATGTCTTCTACAATGGAAATATCCCTTGCATTTTCTGTAATTCTTTTTCTGGTCTGACGTTTTCCTGGATAATGCATCATGTCGCTAATTGCTCAGTGACAGATGTCTAGTGAATGGACGACGGGAAATATTTTTAATGTAATGGAAGGTTGAATGGAATATTTTTTTTATGAGTCGATGAAGTCGAGAGAAGATTGCTTGTTTGAAATTCTGAATGAGGGATGTTGTGATTGCTTCTTCCTCCGTTCTTTCTCTTTTGATTATGTTCTGTTCCAGTTGTCCACTCAGTCCTGGTAGCAAAACTACTAAGATTCGGGTTCTGCATCTAGCGAAGGCGTAGGATGCTGTTTGCTAGTTTTTTAAGTTAAAAAATTCTGCCTGGTGCTTTCTTCAGATGCCGAAAGCATCGAATGATTTAAATTTGTTCTTAACACAACAGGCCGGCGGAGCCTTCTTATCTCATCTTAGTTTAGTTTAGTTATATCAACTTCCCGTTGTAAAGTAACTCTAAGGCTATTTTGGGACGAACTTAGCTATTTTAATCCACGGTCGGATGACGAGGACGGCACCTGAGCTGGCATCTTCATCTTCAAATCACACTAGCCGGAGTATGTTTAGCCTGTCAGATTTAATGTGCAACAGACCCCCTTACACGACGGTTCTTCGGCGGAATAGGGACTCGAACCTAACACCATACGGCTCACAAGCAGAGACCTTACCACCATGCCATCGCGGCTCAACGGCGAGGCCTGTCTGAAAAAGTTCTTTATTTCAAAATTGTAAAGATAAGAAGCGATAGTGACTCCAAATATTAAAAAAACCTTATCAGTAAAGATAATAATTTCAATGCAGAAACTGGTAACCGTAACTTTTTTGCAGAATTGTTTATTTGGATCTCCATCTTTATTGGCAAATTGGCATCGTTGGTGTAGCAAAATTCACACTTAAGTACGATTTTGCCCATTTTACTTTGTAATTTGATATAACTACTGCACATGGATTCGATTAAAACGGTTTACTGCCAATAACAAAGTAAAATATTAAATAAACGCAGAAATGAAAATGCTACTACGAATTGAACGATTGACAAAAGTACGCACGTGAATGTTTTAACGGAGTGTTCAAATAGTTAAGATAATATATCAAATTAAAAATATTGTCAAAGTTAAATGAAAAATTATTCTAAAATAATATAAATACAATTAAAAAATATTTTTTTTGTCTTAAGAAAAGAACAAAAAAACAATTTTTTAAGATAATTGTTTAAAAGAAATGAGTATCAATTTTCGTAATCAAGTCAACTCCTACACTTAAAATTAAGGTACTTTTCCATTAGCGTAACGCCAACAAAAAAAAAAAAAAAAAAAAAAAAAAAAAAAAAAAATTACAGCGATTTTAAAGTAAAAAATCGCCACATAATATATAACCACTAAATTTCTTTGGCGGCTTTTGCTGGCTCCTGACTAACATAAAAGTACCAAAATTAATACACATGCATCAAAACTGAAAAAATTTTGAGTGACATCACGGCATAGAGAAACGTGACAATTTTTATTGCAAAGGCCTTTTTTTAGCAGTTCTGATATATACCCAGGATTGCAGACTTCTAAAGAGTTTTTGATAGATTGGCATGTTACTGACGTATTTGGCGAGAAACGGTACATTAATCTTAACTCTTACCACGATTACTTATCTGGCAGCCTAATAAGCCTATTATTGCACTTTTGTTTGAACTGTTCAACTTTTTGTTTGAAACTTATTTCTTGATTTCTATCAAATTTTTTTTCCTTTCACTGAATGGTGACATAAAGAAGAATCTCCAGAATATTTCTAATAATATTTTACAACTACAATTTACTTTAAGCGTTAACGTTAAATTAGAATTAACTTTAAGCGTTAAGCTTTGAATCGTTTTAAATAAGTACAGCTACAAAAATGCTCAAAGGAGGAAGCAGTTTGAAATTCGCATGATTTTCTTTGCTAAATCGTTTCGATAAAAAAATAAAATGAATAAAAATATAATTTAACTTGCACGAGCACGTGGTGCTTGGCCGTTCAAGAAATGATGTTCTGACACGATACATTGAAATATGCATAGCGGATTTCATTGTAATCTTTTTTATTATTAAAATGCTATGCTCATAAAATGTTTCTTATTTACATTATTTTATAATAAATATTCAATTTAAAATAATGTTCATAACACAATTTAGAATTTAAGTCACTTTGATTATCACAAACACTACTGTATTTGGATTACACTGTTAAATGCAGACATTTATTATATCAGCGCTCGTAAAAAAAAAGTATTTTTTTTGTAATATTTAGCACTAATATGCTCAATAGATGGCGCTACATGTTTACTTTTATGTATTTTACTAAATAGAGTTCAAATTACATAATAGTTAACTAGAAAAGAAATTACGTACCCAGAAGGCCGAATCACAAAACGGCATCTTATATCCATCAGTCATAATGATCGCTTCAATAAGTAATTCTTTATTCTTTGGATTAAAAATAAGGAATTAGAAATAACTTCGCAAAGTGAAACGTGTCCATTTTCTTTTCAGCACTTGTTTTGAATAGAGAAAAGAAACAAAGTGACGGAGCCCGGCGGCGGTTATGTCATTCGAGTCGCTGCTGATAGTGGAGACAAAAAGTTAAGGAGTAGCTTTGTTCAACTCATTCGGCCTCTAAGAGGCAAATTTGCGCACCGATTTCACCCAAAATTGGAGTTATCTGTTCAAATGATAACGTCGAGTGGAAACCTTGGGCAACAATGGGTTTCGTACTTCAGGGCTGTTCTTTTGCAGGGTCACGTGGTATTGACATTTTCTTTTAATGCACGAAAGCTTTTGAATAATACGCATAACATTTTATTTTTTTTAAGCGGGAGTTTTTTTTACGAAATAGTTCATTTTTCTGTCATCATTCTCGTAAAAACTTTTTTTTTTTTTTTTTTGGTTTTAAAACAAGTTGAGGGAAGACAAACTCCCATAAAAAATAAGCTTCAAAGAAAAAAAATTAAAAATTTTTTTTAATTAGCCAGCTTTCTTTTTGCTTATTTTAAACACATGTATTCAAACTGTCTAGTGTAATTTGAGTGTGTGTGTAGGGGGAGGGGTGAGTACGTGTGTGAATATTGGGAATGCTCACAATTTTTTTATTTTTTGACTTTTTTTTCCATGTAAGAAATTTTCAAAGCGCATTATAATGATAAACATTTTTTTTTTTTACTTTCTAGTTTAAAATAATAAGTAAGGAAAATGTAAATAGTGAAAAGTATGGAAGTATTTTGTGAATGTATATATATGTGCTTTAGACAACGTTATTAATAAAAAGAGCTTTATAATCTGCAATCGAATTTTTTTTAGCACTTCAATATGTAAATTTTTTATTTTAAACCCAGTCTTTTATTTCAATTATTTCGCAAAAGGCTTACTTTTAAATTTATTTTTTGATATGCATACCATGGCAAAAAAAATTCTGATGCAATAATAATAATTATTATTATAATAAATAATAGGTGTGGTTTCTTTATTAACATGTCAGAGCATGATGTGGCTTTTGGGAAAAGGTTTTTAAAGGTAGTTCGGATTTTAAAAAATAAGTGAAAGACTACAACAAATAAAACCTAGAAAAATGTCATTTTGAGCGCATGATTATATGAAATGAAATAAATAGGAAATGGGATATTTTTTTAAACGATCAATTCGAGACAAAGTTTTTTTTTTTTTTGGATCGTTATCAATACTAAAGTGACTCATTCAATGGAACAATGAAAATGAATAGAAATATAGAATTGCTATTTTCGTAACAATATGTGGGAAAATAAATCTGTCCTAAATTTTTCCAAAAAAAAAAAAAAATCGTTAAATGATTATTGAAAAAAGGTGGCCGAAAGAAAGTCTTAGAAGTGACCAGAAGGTAAAACATTAACATGTTTATATCACAATGCAAACCAAAAAGAATATATGCCTAAAAGAATATGTGTAAAAGAGAGTGATATGCGTGAAAGATCCTCACCTAACATCGCGGCATATGCACAGATAATATCTCGAAAAGGTAGATGCTATCGTCAGTAGCGCACCTGTCAAATAGCAGAGACAGCATCACCATAGTTACCTCCTCAAAAACTTGATTACTCACGTGGCAATTACTGAGTCCAAATTTACATGCTCTTCAAATGGGGCTATATATAATGCCAAATACGGCAAAGTAGACAAAATACTACTACTACTAATAAGTCCTTTTAAACATCTATTATTGGTAATGTTTAACTATATGAGCAATCGCTTATCAAGTACATTTCTACTGTTCAATTTTTTTACTTCATTTCTTAATAACTACATATTCTGCTGCTTAACTATTTACACCACTGTTGACCAAGTGCATTACTGATGCTTAATTATTTATTCCACTACTTACCAAGTACATATATGTTAATGCTTAACTATTTACATTACTGTTAATGTTACGCAATTATTTATGCCTTTGTTAATCAAGTACATTCCAACCAATAAACTATTTAACCACCGTATAATAACTACATATTCTACTGCTTAACTACTTATGACACTGCTAATCAAGTACATATTTTACTGCTTAACTGTTTGCATTACTGTTTACCAAGTGCATTACTACTGTTTAATTATTTAAGTCACTGCTTATCAATTACATATGTCAGCTAGCGGATTCTTCAACCCTCAGAGCTTTTGAGCATGCGCTTGAATGTGTTTAATTCGTAGAAATTAGGGTGAGAGGAAAAATGAAATTAAGAGTTGTTTACCTCGATACAAAGTATAAAATGAAGTCTCCTGAAAGCGACTGTGTGTCTTGACCACAAAAACTCGAGAAATAGTTAACGGATATTATTATACCATTTATTTTGTAGAGCATTTATTGGAGCAAGTTTTAGTACATTAAAGTCATATCGAAATAAAAAAAAGAGTTTTATAAATGCGATTTTAAATTAACACTTTTCCGCATATGTGCGAAAACCACAAACTGGGCAGGCACAAATAACAAAAGCTGTGATATGCATATGCCTTACACATCTTTATTCACCTCTGATTTTAAAAAGCTATTCAAAACTTATTATGCCCCCCCCCCCCCCCAAAAAAAGGAAACTCAACCTTGACCGGAAGAGGAAAAAAACCTTCGGTTAGCGAATATCAGAGAAATCATGTCCACACTTAGGGAAAGAGAGTCTTTTGACGAGCGAAATAAAAGTCTTTCTTTAAATCGCACTGGAACTGAATTGCGGAGACAGAATGAATCTCTTGAGGAGTGAAACGATCGCCTGTGTTTTGTCTACGCGCATATTCTATTTTAACTTTTTTTTAACTGTCTAAATATTTCTGAATGTGTGCTGTAAAAAATTGTTTTGTAGTAAGTTTTGATATTTTCTAAAACATATGTTTATGTTTATTTGATGTTGCGTAACATGCCCGTATCATATCGGGTGGAGGCTAGACTTAAGTTCAAAGCTAATTTTTCATCTTAGGTACCATGCCAAAGGTAACACCTTGCAGGTACTGCTAGTTTAACAATAAAGTGGATTACGGAAATGCAAACATCTTCCTACACCCTTGGGGAATAGACCCTTCTTATTCTTTACAATATGAACTTTTGTATCAATGAAATCATGAATTAGTTAATGATTAATTAAAAATTACCCAAATTTACCTGTTATGCAGCGTAGATAATAACGAAAATAGACAGAAAAAGTCACAAAAATATCCATCTTTCATTGTAGATGACAAAATAACTTTTTTTTTGTCAGTCTCTTTACTGAAGCGATGGCACTATTGCACCGTGTAGCAGCAAAAAAAGATTGACGTTGCGTCACATTTCCTAAAGATACAAAAAAAGGGGTAATTTATGAATAGAAGGTGGAAAGTTTTTGTTCGGCAAACACGTAACGGACGATGTGCCAAGTTTATTTGCATGCATCACCGTTCTTGCTCTTATTTGTATGAAAATGCTTTTTTTTCTTTTCTCGTTTACAAAGTATAAAAAGAGAAAGAATAATAATCATCAAAAATATTCGACCTTGAAATTTCGATGAATCTCCGCATTTCATATATCCCTGGGATCGAAGAATACATTTTTGGCATCATGTCTGTCTGTCTGTGACAAACCACAACCTTAAACTAGCTGCACTGACTCACCCGAAGGCACATGGAAAAACCTGAAGGGTCTGACCAACCTGATAGAAATATTGTCGAAAATTGAGATTGAGCCCTAAAGATCCTCGCCTGTCACTGTACAACCTTTCTCTAAGTAGTACGTCCAGTCATCGATGAGAGAAATCAAACCTCCCAACTTTTCGTGTATCCACAAGGGTGACGAGAAACAACCACCGTACCCGTAGCTTCTCATTCTCAATTATGAGATGCCCTCCCCCCCCCTTGAGAATTTATCTGTGACAAAGATAACTCAGAAACATTTGCCCTAAATGGATGAAATTCAGTGTATGATCGTTACACCAAATTTGTTGATTTATATCAAATTGTGAGCAAAATCCGTTCAGAGGAAGTTTATCTGTCCGAATACATTGTGTGTGTGAGAGAGAGAGAGGGGGAGGAGAGAGAGACCTAATAATTGTTTGAAGTAGAGTTTTGGCCGAAATCATAGAGAATGAAGGTTGAATTTTTAAGATCGCTTTTTTTCTCTCCCGGAGAGAAACGGCCAATTTAAAAGCAAGGACTAGGCTCGCACGTTCACAGCTTGGCATAAAAGCAGAAGAGCGTAAAGAGAACGAATTCACTTAACTCTGGTTTTATATACAATGAAATTTCGATAAGGACTTTTTTCACGCATGTTGATTCTAATAAGAGAAACAAAATGATCTATAAAAAATAAGGTATTTATTGGACACTTTTCTACCCCTCCACAGAGCACAGCAATTATAAAGCAATTTTTCAAAGCTTCAGTGAATTAATGAAAAAAGTGGAATGGGATCAGAAAAAAAGAGGTTAGTTTAGAATGAAGGGAAATACACGGATCTTTCAAAAGAAGGGGTTTACTGGACACCTTGCAAAAGGGCAAATGTATGCATTTTTACAAAGGTTTAGTTTAATTAATAAAATAGACAAGTTTTACGGGATCAGGAAATAAGAAAATGGAGTAGAATGAATTTATTATAGGCTAAATTAAAATAAAAGTTTTGAAATTAATTTGAATTTAAATTAAAATTTAAAATATCTTCATATATATATATATATAT
>JAOUZG010007800.1:2169112-2198568 GCA_026289955.1 Argiope argentata | reverse complement strand
TATAAATGAAAACGTTTTAAAATTTGAAAATATATCATAATTGTGCTGAAATACTTCAGAGTTATAACAAAAAATGTTTTTGTACTATATTGTAATGTAAAATAATATCATTTATTTATATAAAAATGACTTTGCTTACTTAATTATTTAAATAAATAACTTTTTTAATTAATAGCATAGAGATTGTTATAATACTTTTGATTATTATTTATGATTTAAATATGTTCTAAAAATGTAAAAGCAGTTAAAAATAAATTTGAAACAAAAATTTAGATAAGAGTTCCCCAAGTATTATTAAAGTCTGAAAACACTGGGGAAATTGAAAATATGTGTTTTTTTTAAATATAATTTTAATTTTTCTTCAACAATTAAGTATAACCTTAACTTTTTACACTTATCAGTCTAGAAATGAATTTTGACTTCTTTAATAAATACGAAATTTGTTTCATAATCACATTATTTTTTCAATTATAACAACATTTTTAAGAGACTGCTTTGCTTATCTACTTCTTTTCTGTTAAATGTATGTTTATTAATACTTTTTTATTGTTCTTATAGAGATTAAAAAAGATAATTAAGAAATTCTGTATTGAAAATCCATTTACTTTCTTTTATCTGAAAGTGTGTACGATATACATTAGATGTATGGCATGTTCTGTCACTTTTCTATTATAAACGCATTTGTGGTACATTCAAGACGTGTAATACTTGAAAAATAAGAAAGGAAGTGTTGAAATTCTTATGCCACAATGGCACAACGAATATGTCATAACTAACATGAAAGCAGAGAATACTTTGCTCTTAAATTTCTTGCTTACTTTCCGAATATGACGTGAAAGAACGAATTGCGTATGAAATTTGGATCATTCCCTGTCGAAAGGTTAGATTTAAATTTAATATAAATGTGAGAATGTGAGGAAAACCGACGATCAGCGTTAGTATGTAAAATCTTTTTACTAGGATTAGAGGGACAAAACATTACCAAACGAACACAAAACACATAAAACGATACATGGGCATGAGCGGTGCGTCATACGTCTCACTGCCAAGATCTTGGCTGTCGCTTATGACGGAAACACATCACGTGATCAATGACGCAATATGACCAAAATGGTGCCATTCAAAATATGAGACTTGTTAGCATCTCCCCCATATGTATTACAAAATTCGTAATAAAAGATATCATCCCTTAAAAAGTGTGCCCCGTCATCGAAATGGTAGTAATTTGATTCCAAACAATTACTGCACTCTCAAGGGAATGTGTGCTTGTTTATGTGGCGAGATTTTTTCTATGTTCTCTTGACGAATCTCAGCTTCACATATTTTTGATATAATCAAAAAGAAGCTAAACCAACTCATTTTTAGCAGTAGGCCTGATCTGGCTAATACAATTACTATGAAATTTTAAAACTAACAGTATGATGAACTACATACAACTGGCTCATTCACTCACTCTTCGTTCACCAAAATATGATCTGTAATCAGAGTGAGGGAGACTCGATCCCACAATAGCAACGAAAAGAGATAATCATATCGAAAGTTTCTCATCTCCATAAACGTGAGTCCCTCTCAGCAGGAATATATTATGGATTAAAAAACTCCTTCTTCAGTTTATTCATATAGTTTTTTTCGTTCCAAAGTTATTAATTAAATATAAAATTAACACATTCACTGACATGGTCGAAATTTTCAAGGATCTACAGTTTTAAGGATCGAGGCAAATTCTAAATTTCATTAATTTTGTTTTTCTTGATGCTTAGCTATGTGCATCTACCCATAAACATGCAAATCTCTTCTTCTTTTGTAGGATTTAATTCAAGCGGTATCATTATGAAATAACCAATAATTTTATTTATTCGAAATATTTCGTTTCAACTGATCAACTGAACATTAAAACATAACTATTTTTATTGATGCGCAGTGGCATAAAATAAGGTAGTTCATCGACATTAAGAGTTAATTTATGGATGATTGTGCTTGCGTTCTCATTCTGGTTTTAGAATGCGGGTAATTTAAAAAAGAAACTGTCTTCTTTCAATGTGTTTCCTTCGGTCTCGGTTACTATCCTCAGAATCAGAACTTTGTACCGAATAGACAGTTGCGAGCATTCACTCTATTTAAGGAACACTAGCACGAACATTAAATTCGACAGGAAGTGCGGTAGTTGGAAAAGATGAAAAAAGCTTTATGTATCGAAGAACTACGAGTAAACCTGGTTAGAAATACTATTTTAAGATTTCAAAGAAGAAATAAGACTGCCCTTAGCTCTTTCTTAATGGGCCGTTTGGAATTTTTCTTGGGACTTTCTTTCTCTTTTTCGTTCCTTTTTTGTTTTCTTTTTATTACAACTAACAACAACAGATGTAAGATTCCATTCGAATACTGAAACTTCATTTTAAAATCTGCTATCACCTAAACTATGTGATATTTAGTCACAAAATTTTATCAGTAAAGTAATTAAGATTTTGAATAATTTGTTCTGTGAGCAGTAAATGTTTGTAAATATGTGTTTAACCAAGAAATTCATTCCAGAACAGTACTTTGAAAATCGCAAATGTACTGTTCCGGAATGCAGCGAAGACACGCTTAAATCGCAGAGAAGACACGCCGAAATTTAAAAAAAAGATTTATATCTTATAACTGAATTAATTTTCAATCTGAGACCATGTTCCTGTAAAGCAAGTTTCGGCAAACAATCTGGAAACTCAGTGGATAGGTCACGAAAATCATTTTTATTTTCGTGATAATTGCCTGCTGAAGTATGTAGCACATCATTGGTGACTCTGTGAAAATAACCTCTCAATGTGCGCGGCATGTTTTTACACATCAAATGATAATTTACCGAACTGGCCAGCATAATGAGGTAATGTTTCAAAGTCTAAGAGATATTCCCCATCACAACCATGACGGACTATATTGAGAATAAGAATTCTGATTTTTATATTTCCTAGATATAGAATTCACTCATTTGTAATTTAGTTTTTTTTTGTGACTTCAAATAACCTTTGGGGATAAACTGTATTTTTATTTTGCCTTATAAAGCTCGAAATTAGTAGCTTGCGTATAATACATCGATTCTAAGTGTTTAACACTTCGGTTCGTCCAAATGGGGAATTACATTGCGGTGATCACTGATTACTTCTTATTGAGTAGTCACTAATTGAGGACTCCAACTCGCCGTAGGACCCAGAGAAAAAACTGAATCACCAGACAGCTATAACAGCAGCATTAACGAATGGTGTGATTAAGTCCCAAAGGCCATCACTGGAGACAGTGCAATCTTGACCGAAGGAGGTATATCCCGTCATCAATGGGAGGTAGCCAATCCTCAACTTTTCATGTACGTACCAAAGTGGCGAAAATCAATAACCATACTTGAACTTCACAGCCACCATTTTGCAACCCCCCCACCTGGACTTTCTCTATTGAGTAATTAAAAACTGATAGCAAACAGAAAAACTTGAATGATCAGACTGCCACAACAGCAGCAATTTTATGAATTGTGGTTGTGTCATAAGGGCCAACACCAGCCATGGTCAATCCTTTCTTAAGGAAGTACTCCCCGTCATCGATGGTCAGGTAGCCAATCCCCTCCCTTTTCTGTACACACCAGGATGGTGGGGAGAAACAACTGCCATACCGGAAGATTCTCGTCCTCATTTTTGTGATGCCACCCAGTGGAAGCCCCCTATTGGGTAATTATATTATGCGTTTACACGAGTTATAGTAGAAAGAAACATTTTTTCTTTTAATTTAAATTTTAATTCCTTAAAAGTCGTTTCTTAAAGCTGAATTTAATCCTATTTTACTTTTTGGTGAATGGAACTTTCCATTCGAATTTGTATACAAGTGATTGGTAAAAAACGTCGCATTATTCGGCGTGTTTAAACTGTGCAGTAGTGATTCGCTATATCAGCGGACTGCACTTTTTGAAGGTCCTCTGGGTTTTATAAAATTACCACCTTAATGAATGCCGACTAATTTATCGATTTGATTTAAAAAATGAAAAGTTTATCACAATATTCGCTATGTAATTCTTCCGCATATTCTAATAGTGACAGATCACTCCATCCTCACCCTCAATATAATTGGCATCATTTCAAGTAATAAAGTTATTTCCTTGCCCTCAATGAATAGCTCTGTGGTGTTTCACGTCGATGGATTAAATAAACACATATCTAATTTTTTTCAAACTGATGTTTTATGGTTTTCGCATTAAACTTTCAAATCAAGTAACAAAGATTTTTAAAAAAATGCAAAATGTAAAGAATTTTTCCTCATTATATATTTTTAAAAAATACTAAGCAATAATCCAAGATTCTTTTTAATTCACTTTAAATTAAATAGAAAGATATTCGAAAATGAAAAAAAAAAAGAAAAGAAAAACGTAGTCACAACGACAGTTTTATTTTGTTATCATTCTTCACAAATTAATAGGAAGTTTCAAATAGGCTGAACAAAAAGAATAAATCTGAATGTTTTTGGAAGAATAGATTGAAGATATATTTATACATTCATTTGTTTAAATGCATATTTTTTTTTGCTTTTTGATATCTTTGCACATATCTATAGTTGGAATAATGATATACAAAGACATAAAAAAAATAAAAGATGAAGCAACTCTCGAATGAAATATCTCTCTACTAAGAAATATCTTTTATTATTAAAATATATTTCTTACCTTTTCTTAAAAATGCATATCAATGTTTCTAAAAATGAAACGGGATTATTTTTAAATGTGCTTAGAAAAAATTTCTTGCTCTTGAGATTCTCTCAATCAAGAAGATTGCATGTAAAAGCAATATTTTGTTTTCCGTCTTCATTTTTGATTAAAAAGTATTATTATTTAATTTCTTGTACAACTTCAAGAGAGCGCACGATTTTGCCGTGTCTCTCGTGTAAAGATTTAGAATAAAAGCATGTTTTAATTAACGGGAATGTATGAAGAGTTTATAAATCTTTTTTTAAAATTATTAAATCTCGAGAATATTTTAATTGAAAAAACTTCTCAAAAATTAATTAATTGTTATTTTTTTAGCTATAGAAAACTTCTTCGCTTAGTAAATTAAAAATTAATTAATTGAGAAACTTTTTAGCTTCATTTTTCTGCTCAGTAAACCACCGCAGGCCATGTAGGAAAGTACACCCTGGTAATAATTTGTAAAGCTTAAAGATATTAAATTTAAAAGTTCTATATCGAGTCAACCCATTTTATCCATGCAAAAAATTGACATTTACAATCCTTTATTAATAACTTTTTTATGCTACATATAGAGATAAAAGCGCAAAAATGTGTAGCATAAATTCTTTCATAATGGATCAGAATGTACGTAAAAAAATTTGAAAATTCAATGCATGGATTGATTTTAAAAAATCCTTGGACCAACTTTTAGGATAAATCAAGCAAAAAGTGGAACCTCGTTTACCCCTCTAACCTCCAAAACTAAAAGGAATGAATTTTTTTTATAAACGTTAGTATCTATTAATTTGGGAGTATATAACAATAATTTACAGTAAAAATGTCAAAACTTGGTTCAGCTTTTGGGATAACGAGTGTTGCGTTCGAGCAACGTCAGCGGAATAAGAGCTCGGAGTTGAACTGAACTTGTGAGAAGTTAACTCAGAATTGATTTCTGGAAATCTCTCCAGTTTTTCTATGCTTTTAGGAACCACAAATGCTATTAAAAGAAATTAATTTATCATCGAATTTTATAGCTTGACATGTAACAAACGTGTATGAATTTGAATGAAAACTTTCACTGCAATCACGATGCAATGCAACTTTACACTCTTTGCAACTGTATATTGTGACATTGCTTGTAACGCAGTCTTCTATTGTCCTCTGACTTTACAATAAAGTGTCTACCCACTAAAGGTTTATTATTAATGTTGAATTTACAAAGTCTTCCGGTGGCTGAAGTACATCTACTTAAATCTCCATTTTCAAAAGGAGTTTCCAACAGAAAAAAATGAAACCTCAGGTCTAAAACCCGAGTCACTTTTTTATTTTAAATAGTTGATAATTTCGACAATTTCCATGCACTTGTTAAGACAACATCAATGTTATTTGTAAATATTGTCCACCATCACTTTTTCATGGAAATTCCTATTCTGTAGTTAGCTACTAAACTATTACATAAATCGATTCCTTCCATTTTGTCATTATTTGATCAATAATACAAGGTTGAGACACCAAAACATTTTTCTTTTCCGTATTTGAACAACGGGAAACCTTGTTTACAAGTGGAATCTTAGCATAGGTTGAACCAAGAGTTACAACACAGTTATCGTTCCAACGAACAAAACCCCCTTTTGTTTCCCTCTTCGTACTGAAAATCGTAGTAACCTTTCTATAAATTTGTCTGACCTACGAGAAATAAAATTACATCTGCATCAAAAAGTAGACCAAAACTCTTTCCACAAGTTTTACTTTCTATTTTCCTTTTTACTCTTTTCAATCTATCTTTTCCTTCAGTTTTTGGTTGAAGTAAATTTTCTGATTATTTTTTACCCATTTCAAGTGTTCTTTTTTTTTTTTACTACTACCGCTTTTCGAGAGATTAAATTTTTTTCCATTTTATTTCTATTTTCCCTGCTACATCATTTGGTAAAACATTATACTCAGAAATGCATATACTATCATTTCCATCTTCATCACTAGCTTCTGCAGTTTCTGGTGGAAGAACTACAATATCGATGTCATCGTCTTCTGAACCAAGTTCATAAAATTTATTCAGAGCCTCATTTGCTATAAAATATTTTCTTTTCGTATTTCTATGAGAAACACTCACACCATAAATTGAAAAGTGAAATGGATAATGGATCCCTCATAGTGTGCTGAACTACCATTTTCCCGGTGACGATGCGTTTTCCATCCCCCTCAAGGTAACAGAAGACTGCTGGCGAATGAAAAGTTGTGGTAGACTGTGATCTTGGCTAAAGGTAGATAACATCTAACACTCATGTCTCTTTCCCGTTATTTTCTCTTCAAAAATTGAAGGACAGCAGGTTAGATTGAAAAATACTTCAAAATAGTCTATTATTTACTGTGTATCATTTCAATATTTTTATTTTAGGTATAGAACATATCGCTTGTAAAAGTGGAAGATGTGTGGAAATAAACTAAGCTTATTTGAATATTTATTATAGTACTTACAATTAATTTTATTCATTAAGCTTGGTTTGAGTGCACCGGAAAATATCTTGTTTGTAGCAAAACTTGAGGTTCTAAACGTAATAAGTGACCAGAAGCTTAACTGTCTGTGAATGAAGCGATGGAAAAAATACGTTTGCAAAATATAGAACATATGCCAACTTGAACAAAAATTATAGTGCATAGCGCAACAAAATAATAAAGGTGCAGAAATAATTGATAAGAATCATATATACATTTTCGAATTGCATATCTTTCGAAAACTTATGTTAAGTATTCGAAATATTTGATGTTTATTTTGTTTGTGCTCGTTTTTCCATTTAAAATGATGTAAACAAACACATTTCTATACTGAATAAGTGTAATAAAGAAAAATAAAAAAAATATATTAGACTATAAAAAGTACGAATTAAAATATTGAGCAGCTTTCAACAGAAAATTTACCATTAATAAGTTCACAATCCAAATATTTATCTTAATAAGTTGATGTTTACCAGTTCAAAAAAGTGCCTAAAAATATATTTCTCTATCAAAAATTCAAAATATCAATAAATATTGATCTTCTGATCATAAATTTATAATTTTTAAGCTATTTAAAAGAGAAAGATTTTCTTTTTAGAAGGATACACACGATTTAAAAATATCTTGCTAAAGTAGATTATTAGATTGAAGCGATTTAAATTAATGCCGACAAGTAAAACGGTTGTCATCAAATCAAATTATTAAATTTAAAAAAGTGAATTTAATTAACTAAATCATTGACAAAAGAAAAAAAATATTATAATTGATCAATTTTCTAAAAATTTATTTTATTACAATTTATTATTTGATTGGTTGTAAATCAATCAAATAATTTTGATGAAAATAGAGAAGAAATTGTGTTGTAAAATTAACATCGTTAAAAAGAATATTATTCATATTTTAAAATGGTGTATATTTCTTTCTAATGCAGAAATCTCTTCCGAAAATGAGCATAAACATATCGTTTAATATTTAATTAAGTAAAATTCAAAAGAAATCTCTAGGAAAGGTATATTTTCATCTTTTAAAGCATATTTTTGAAAATTCTTAAATAAATCTAATAGTCTACTCGTTATTATATCAATAGATATTCAGATACCCATATATTCGCTTATATTACGAGAAGAGGAAAAAAGAAAAAAAATATATATGAATTTAACAAAAATTTTTTTTGACAGTTTTATTAAGCAGGATATTAAATATTTTTTTAATTACATTTCAGAAAATCTCTGTTTCCACTCCAACTTTGCCGCCATTATTTAACTCAAAATTCATTATAAACTAAAATCACTCATCAAAAAATTGATCTATGATATTACTGTTCCTTCGAAAATTACAAAATAAACCTTATCTCTATCGAAACCAATACTAACTTATCCAATCAGTTTTTTCAATCTCTACTATCAACGATGGTTGCAAAACAAATCCGCCTATGCTTAGAAAATGAATTATACACTTTATATCAACAAATGATAAACTATTTCCTTAATGAAACATTTCTTGCGCAATACATACAATTTTAATTTCATCACATTTTATCTTAATTACGGAAAAATATGTATATAATTTTTTAGAGTATAACAACTTATTATTATCAAACTTAAATATGTTTTGATTAATATACTTCTCAAATCTTATGGTATTTTGAACGAGCTATCGTGTTGAGTTTTAAGCTTTCATTGATGTTGACATTAAACTAATGAATTTCAACTTAAAGATTAAAAAAACCTAACAGAACATTAATACCTTTCTTTTTAAAATCTTTCATTGTTGACGTTTCTTTTTAAAATAATGATACAAACTAATGTATCGCTGTATATTGCACTTTAATACAGCGATACATTAGTTTGTATCATTATTCGCCATGTTGTTGCCATGTCGCCGTGTTGTTACATTAGTATTGGAAAACAACATGGCGACTCAATGTGTGAAGGTAAAATGTGCGATTAATACGCAAGATTATAAAATAAAGGATTCAGAAATTTAAATAAATAAAAGAGAAAAGTACGCATATCTGTAAAAAATTATTTTTACTTATCGTAATGAAAGATAAGCAAAATAATTGAAACGTTATATATAAAAGCGCGTAAGAATAACAATCCCTTTTTTTATTAATTGTTCTTACCAACTAATTAGGAAAGAATGTGCCGATATATTTCACTAGATGTAATAATAATACTATACTATATTATAGCTAGTTACTATAACACGTATATAGGAATAAAAACAATAATTGCCCCCTTAAATTCTTGTAAAAATTTTATTCTTGGTATTAATTCTATGAATGTAACTAAAATTTATAAAGCAAAATAATGTGTTGGATTAGCATAGTTTTTTGGAAAAACATTTTAAATTGCGTCATTTAATTTAATTAACGTAATTCTCTTCCTCCACAAAATCTCAATAAACTTTATATCCAGAAAGATTTTATTAAAATTTTCTTCAGCAATGCAATCATCAAAAAAAGAAAATTAATTAGCGACTAATCAAAGACTTACATACTTTAAAAATAAATATCACTTAAAATTAAATAGTTTCATTGAACTAATAAAAAATGAATGATATATTATTACGACATATTTTAGCTTCCTTTCTGTACTACTTTTGTAGGATGTTTCTTCCACAAAGAAACGAACTCGTGTTAGCATTTTTAAAGCGATTTCTTTTAAAATTCCTAATTTTTCTGGTATTCCTTAAATTAAATTCAATAATTATTAAAAATAATTAAGTTATCCAAATTAATTAAAAATTATTTTTATTAGAAGAAAATATTATTTTTATGTCTCAACTGTTTCTGCTAAAATATTTTCGCGTCTCCTCTTTTCACTAATTACTTGTTAAAAATGTAAAAACCATTCGTTCCCTCGAAGGTTTTAATGATGCGCGATATATTGAATTTAAAAAAAATTATACACACAATTTTAAATACTTTTGCAAAAATATGTCAAGAGGATTTGTAATATCCAATGTTCTTATTCAAGAACTAACTGAGAACACCATAAAATATATTTTTCATTGAAATTTATTAAACATTGAAATTGTTTAAAATATAAGGGATTTTTGTCATTTTTATTTATTTATTAACTATACATACATGCTTTGTTTTAAGGTAATTTATTTTATCCAATTGTTCAATTTTTATATTAATCTAACTTTGCTTGTTTTGCCTTGTACTGATCTTGCCTTGTACTGATGTCTTGTACTGATTTTTCAGTTTTCAATTAAATGTTTTTATTTGATTTTTTGAATAAATTTTGAATTTTTTATTTGTCATCCCATATTTGTCGAATTAGCAATATAACGTTGTATTTTTTTAAAAAAATTATCAATTGCAAATAATAAAGTTTTATTTAAGAAATTTCATTACTATAATGCATTTAAAATATACTTGAAATTGAATATTTTTCTTCGCATTATTTCAAATATAATGAAGGAGAAAATTTGCATAATCGAATCAGTAGTGGTAGTTGTCTGGGTCTTTAAAAAATTGTTTTTTCTTAACATTTAGAGATACCGGAACTGAAAAGAGGCATTTCGCGAAACATCCGTCACTTGAAAAAGTGCCCAAAATGTTATCTGTCTTTTGAAGAGCTGTCCCGTCACTTTGAGAGCGTTCTTCGCGGCAACCCAATAATTTCCAGATAACTAAAACCAACACTCCACTTCAAGTTCCGCGATAGCTTTTCGCTCCTAAAAGCGCAAAATAAATTTCCTTGTTCCTACGAGCATTGGAACTGCTCTTTCACTCGCTAAAAATATTCCAAAAAGAAATTCTTTTTTCTCTTAGCGGGCGTACATACCGAAGATAACAGGGGGAGAAAAATTGTCACTCCACCCCCCTCTCCGACTCCTACCGGAACCCTAAATCATATTTCCTTCGAAGCGCGGCGGAAGTCATTTACTAACTCGGCGAAAGAGCCGGAGAATTGTTTCTCCCTTTTTTCCCCGCATTCCTGGAAACTCGATATCGAGCAAAGAACAATTTTTCGGGTGTTTTTGCTCAAAACGAGTATTTTCTTGTGTATTAACTCTGTTAGACGGGTGCTTTATTGATTCTTTCGAACCGGTGTTTATTGTTTCAAACGATTCGATGGCACGGCGATGTTTATTGATTTATGTTGAAATGAATGTAGCCGATTTTTTTAAAAAAAAGTTGAAGCCGGCAATGCTTAAAAATATGAAATATCTTGAAATTAATACAGAATAAAATGAGTGGATTATAACTTTTTTACAGTTAAATTTATATATATTTAGTTTTAACTTTCTCATGTACAAAGTATAATAGAATTGTTGCAGTTGCCTAAATATTCGAATTCGAGTTTTGGACGAATGTCAAAATTTCAGAGCTCCTTCAGGAAAGCACATTTTTGATTTATATTTGTCTTTCTGTCCAGTTATATTAACGTCCCGTTTTAAAACAACGCTATTGCTGTTTGGTATCTCTTAATTTTTGAACCGCTTTCAAAATGATGATGCCGATGACAATACCGAAGCTGACACCCCTTTTTAAATTTCCACACCACACTAGCGGGAGAACGTTTAGTCCGACGAATTTAAGGCTTTCCAGACCGGCTTAAACGAAGGCTCTTTTGTGTAATGTGGTTTGAAACCCATCGGTTAGGTGTCCGAGCCCTTAACATCAGGTTTGTCTGTGTGTCAGCAACTAAAAAAAATAACTTTGAACTTTAAGGAGGAAATTTGTTCAAATTCATAGCTTTCTCTCAACCTTTGAGCTTGAATAATTTAGATATGTCAAATTTGATATGTGTTTTTGTGACTGCAAGGGTAGCTCTGTGCCGCATTTTTGTTCCGATCTGCTTAGAAAACTAGGTCTAAAGTGTAAATCCAACTTTTTTACATTGCGAACCGCATGTCAAGTAATGAACATCAAAAAACTAGCCACGGATTAGACGATAGGCGCTCTAACGAGGCAACATTCAAATCAGAGTTTTATATGCCTTAAATACAGTACGGCAACTCTATACAGGGATTCTTTGGGATAACATCTTTATTTTTATTTAGCATCAGATTTTTAAAATATTATTCTAACTCGTTTAAACTTGAATTTCAGTGTTTATTATTTAACTAGCCGCCTTTGGCGACCAGTCGGTTCGCCAATATTAATTCCAACTAAAGGGTTAAATCAATTTTTTTTGTATAACTTGGTCTCATAATAAGTTTTCCAGCAAAATATTTTTAAGCTTCAAATTTCGATAATCATGTAATTCACTTATACTATTATATAGGCCTTAAGCAGTCCTATCTTTGAACTCAGGATCTCTCTGTGATTTTCTATCAGTGCACGTAAAATTCAGTTTTAAATTAAAGTGGAAATGATTGAAGTGCACATCAGACAAAGACATTTTTACTCAATTCAATCATGCCTTTAAATTAAACTAAGAACTGAAAGCAGAGTATTCGGACATTGAAGTTTTACGTTCAATACAGAAATCGAAGCATTATAATTTTTTTTTATAATTTATAAGATCTCAAGGAATTATTCAGCAAAAATTTCACATGTTAATTGAAACCTTCAGTTTTAAATTTTATTTTTAGATCTATATAAATGATCTCAATAATAACATTCTTTTTATATAATTTGGTTATGTTTATAAACATATATAAAAAATTATGTTTAAATTCCTTTGGTCTTATAGATAAATTCACATTTAAATTAAATTGAAAATGATGAAACTTCAATTAATATAAAGACCTCTTTACTCAATCCAAGCATGTCTTTAAATAAAACTAAGAATTGAGAGCAAAGTAGTTGAAGTTTTATGTTCACTACAGAAATAGAAAAGTTATAATTTTTTTATAATTTATAAGATCTCAAGGAATTATTCAGCAAAAATTTCACAAGTTAATTGAAGCCTTCAGTTTTTAATTTTATTTTTAGATATATATAAATGCTCTCAATAATATTTTTTAGGTTAATAAATATATTTCAAAAAAATTATGGTTTAAATTCCTTTGGTCTAATAGATTCATATTTGTAAAATATTCTTAATATTTCAACTTCTAAATAAATAAATAAGCATTTCTATCTTCTTCAAATCTGGCTGATTTATTCAGTTCTGAATATTGAAAGTTTAGAAGAATCATCATTTTCATAATCTAGACCAATTATTCTAGAGTAACCCTGATTGGCTTCTTTGATATCTTGATAAAGTGATCTAAAATCGCCAGTTTTTATCGAATATTTATATTGAAATTTTCATAGATCTATCAGCTTTGATGATTGATTTAGTTCATTGGAGTACCACTTTTTTTATTTTAAAGACTTACTGTCTCAAGAATATTTTGTTAAATATGATTCACAGAGCAGATGATGCATGTGAAAATTTAATTCATCGGCATTTTTTCCCTCAGTCTACTATTTATATATTTCAATTAGACCATTTGTTAAGAGATTTATGTCTCTCCCATAAAAATTAAGAAATTAAATGTTGGGCTCCGATTACAGAAGATGCCTTGTAGATTCTAAGCCATACTTGCCTTAAATAAAATTGTTTAATTGAATTAGTAATATATGTATTGTAAAATATCATTGAAAACTTTTCATTTATTTTCCAAAAATATCATGTTTCATATTTGTTTCATTTTATACAGACACGTGCCAAAAATGACATTTTTATATATTTAATTTGGAATGATAGTTGATTTATTTTTTCTGAGAACACGATATTGTTTAGGTTAGAAAGTTTTGATGTCTCCGAAATATGCGGGTAAAAATAGTTTTATACGCTTTTACAAATTTTGCATTGTTAATTATTACGTATACTTGTTTGAAAGAAGATGCGTTTTCAAATAGCTGACCTGCTTTTACTAGTATAGCTTTAATATTACGTATACTTCGTTGAAAGCAGTTGCGTTTTTATTTCTCACTAGCCGCCTTTGGCGACCAGTCGGTTCGCCAGTATTAATGCTCGCTAAAATTTTCATATAATATTTTATGTAGGTGTTTCTCATAACAGGTTTTCACCAAAATATTTTTAAACCAAACAAATTTTGATAATCATATAATTCATTTATAGTATTATTTTCTTCAGATGTTTTGTTCATTGTACTACTCATATTTTTCTTTCTATCCGAGCAATGGTTGTCTCGGAATTGATATTTTACTCAAATGGTGGAGGGAAAGGTCTAAAATTCTACGTTTTTATAGAATAAGGAGATTCTAATTTTCATAAATGTAAACACGCTAAACAAATAAAGACACAATTGGTTTTCAAGAGATGCGAAAGTTTTAAAACAGCTTGGAAAATTCTGCGCACAGAGGAAATAATGGCGACACACACACACCCTTCATTTCTTTTCCTTTTCTTTTCTCCTTTTTTTCTTCACTACTTTTCTTTTTACAAACCTTTTTTTCGCTTTGTTATATTTTTTTTCTTCCTTGCCCAGACTTTATTTTGAGCAGGCATAGATTAAATATTCATACAGACTAATAATAAAAGAAACTATTTTCTTTTATTTTTAAACATCCCGTTATCTATGAATGAAAACCTTCGCGTATTTCTTTCTAAACCAATCATAATTTATTACTTCCTGCTATCTCACTCAGTTGGTGTGGGGATTGAAATGTAGATTTTTGGCGGGAAAGTAAGAAAAGTGTCGTTTTAATTATTTTCCTCGCAGTTTTTTCATTTTTTCTCTCCATAAGAACCATCCTCGTGTCTTAACGAAAATAATTTTAAAAAAATTAGCCGAATTGGTCGAGCAGTTCTCTAGTTTTGCGCTTAGCAACGCATTTCGAGGTCCATTTTTATTAATATAGATGATTCATTAAAATGCGGAGATAAATTACAATAACGAAGGCGAATTCTTTGATTTGCACAAAATATCTTCTGCACATAAGTAAAAGTAACAATTCTTAACTTGTCTTATTGTTTTAAAAATAAAAAAAAGAATTCAAAAATATTTTACAGTTACTTATTATCAATTGCTTTTTGTTCGTCGTTTCTTTGAAATGACGTCATTTTCAAAGTTCGTTTAAGATTTCTCGCTTTTAAATAATTAATCTCGCTCTCAGAAAATTATCGTTTGGTGCTTTTCTAAAAATTCTTTTTCAGATTTAACTGTTGCACTTTTGTAATATGTTTTTACTTTGTAGTTTCATTTACTTTAATTATTTAATTGAATTAATAATTTTGATATTGCAAACGATCAAGAAAAATTTACTCCCACATTTATTGTTTAAAAAATATCACATTTCCGATTTATTTAATTTCATATAATCACGTGAAAATTATATTTTTCTGTTTTATTTTTGGTAGTAATTAACTTTTTTAAATCAGAACTTCTGAAAATTTGATGGCAACATTTTATTAAAAGTTGTTGTTTTTTTTTTGAGATCCTCGAGAAGATAATTTTTTTTTTTGCGAAATAAATTGTTGAAAAAAAAACCGATTTAAAAATTCATTAAAAAACAGAGTTTTAATTCGTAGGTCAAAACATTAGTATCAGTGAAAAGCTAATTTTTTGAGCTTTAATGTGATGCAAAAATCAATTTTGCGCTGTAATATTTTCAGAAGTTATAGCGGAAAAACGTTAAAATTTGGTTTATTTTTTAATTAATTAAAATTTTAATTAAAAATTCAAAAAAGGGCTCCGAGGTGCACCCAAGGTATACATGTACCAAATTTGGTAGCTGTAGGTCGAACGGTCTGGCCTGTACATCGCCAACACACACACACACACACATTGTGCTTTATTATAAGTAAAGATAAAGATTTGAAATTTCATGTTTACCACTTGGCAATGGAGTTATTTATTCCGACAGTAACCAGGCGATGGAAGTAAGAACGATATTTTTCATTTATCACTCTAGCAAAATTATATATCTCGATTGGGTCGTTATCGATCTGGCTGGTGAAGAAGATTTGGTAGTTAGGGACAAAAAATCACCGAATCTATGACAGCAAATCTGAGAATCTGTTCTGTTAGCCGAAGGAAATAAATCTCTTCCATTCTGGCCTGGAGAAAGCCGTTGCTTCATTACAGTTGTATAACGAACATGCTAATTTGGCATGCTACAAAATTATGCATAATCAATAATAATAATAATGATAAATAAATAAATAAAAAAGAAGAAAAGGTGAATAACAACAAACATGCTTTACAAAGATTTATTGTGCTGCCATCTATGTATTAGGAGTGTAAATATTTTTATATTTTCATTTTAAAATAATGATTTTGAAATTTAAAACCATTTTAAAACGCAAATATCTGAACAAATTTTAATGGATTTATAAGATTGACGACCAATTCATACTTTCTCGTACATATCGGGGGGTTGTGAGTCGTAGGGTTTCAAGTTCGGGTATCAATTCCACCAACGAACGGTCTTGTCTGTTGCACGCTAAATCAGCCAGTTGGTGTGGAAAGGGAGGTTCGAGATCAGTTATCGTCCTCGTCATTTGACTGTGTTCCACAACTACGAGAACCATTCCAAAATAGCCCTAGTTGTTTTGCAACGGGCTATTATAAATTTAACTAAACTAAAGTTCAGTATAGATTTCGTTTCTGTTTTTAAAAACCTCTACTCAATCACATTTCGATATTTACAGACCAATTCTTTTTGAAGAATCTTTAACTGAATTTAGTCGAATTGAGGATTATATTTTAAATTTCTGAATTAAATTCGGGAAAAAATTGTTTATTAAAAAACATGTTGTTGTTTCTTCCTCTTTTTTTTGAAATTACAAGAATTTTTTTCCCTTCTCAATATTTTTATATTTTTCTAATTAATATTTTTTGAAAACGATCCCTAATTGTAGTAAATTGAGAAAAAGAATTAAGGTTACAAAAAACCCCAAGTTGATATAAAATGTATTTAACTTTGGGTATTTTGTAATATTTCAGAAAAAGCAAATTAAGTAAGATGAGTTTAAATATTCAAACAGAAATATTACCATTAAGCCAGTTTATAATAAAACAGATTTCTTTTAAAAACAACAACCAAACATTCTTGAGGGAGAAAGTCATAATTTTAGGAAATTTTATTGCTTTCACGGTAAAACTTCTTAGTTTATCATATCTATAATTAGAAAAAAATTTATTTTGTATTTATTTTATTATTTGTATAGATCATATATTTAGTAATATATCCTTAATCTATTTTTCAAATAATCATTAATGCCTCATAATAAATGTAAATCTTTTAAATAAAATATGAATGAAAATGCCTCATAATAAATGTAAACCATCGAAATTTCTAGAAGAATGTTTTTAGAAATTGGTTTAAAGTTATCGAAATAATCTTTTTAATTACTATTTTCTATATGAAATAAAATCATATTATTTAAAAAATATGTTTTTGTTAATTTAAAAATGTCGTAAACATGCAAAGGGTCGTTCGTTCCTATTTCACAAGTCCAATTTAAAACATTTTTTAATTGTATCATTTAAGGATTTTGATTTAACAGCCCAGTACCTTTTATGATCCATAGCTAGGCAAATATCATAATCTAAATCTATTAATAGACATTTGGCAGACGATTCCTTTTCAGACATTTTATAACTGCCACTATTTCTATTCCATTTAAAATATTATTAAAAAGAAAAAGAAAACGATTTTTTATTTAACAACATATTTTATTAATATTGTTTCGGTTTTCTTTGTATAATAGCTGATGATCAATTCTGAACCTTTTTGGAACTTTGCAATGGTTTTTAATATACGCTGTGAAGGGAAAAGAATAAAGGAGCCTGAGGCCAATGGAATTCTAAAATTCGTGGAATATTATTTTGGTTTTTAAGATTTTAAGATGCTTTGCAAGTTACAGATTGAAGTTTAAGAAAAAAAAGGTAGCTTTCTAGAAAGCATGTAAAAATTCATAATGAATCAACGCGACTCTCTACTGACTCGTAAAATCTTCAAATCTGACAAAATTAAAGCAAGAAGTAAAATGCAATTTTGTACATCTGATTTTCTTTTTAAAAATGGCACTAACCTGATGGGCAGGAATTATCGCATAAAAACTAAACATAGAAAGTAACTTTGATAATTATAATTATTAACATCACAAACAAACATTGGATAAACAAAAAGGTTTTAGCGGAAAAGCTCTAGTTTGATCCAAAGCAAAAACTATTGGTTACTTGCGGCAAAAACATATAATAAAATGAGAAAAATAGCGTGACCTTTGATAAAGCGTTTGATTCAAAATGACTCAGCATTTCTGAAGTATAACGATAAATATCACTGGACGAGGAAAAATGGTCAAAGTCAAACTTTTCGAAATTCACAGGCTATAAAATATGTATCTAACCAGCCGAAACGGTTTCCCCAAAATATTCTCTCATATTCTGTCAGGAACATGTTATTCTAGAGAAACTTTGCATAGAATCGGTGCAGAATAGTTACAAAATATTTATCTTCGGCATGAATTTAAATTTTTTGTTCAAGCTATCGTGTGATCCTTGGTGAATGTTTTGGCAATTAATCCTTCACATGTGGCTAAAAGTATCCGAAAGTAGAATTCGCCTTTCAGGCACACTTTACCGTCCACTGAAACAAAAATTTGATGCAAAACTGCAATTATATTAAAAACTGAATTACAAAATTTGATGTTTTAGGCATTACATTTGGATGCACCGATTTGATGTGTTTTTGTATGTGCAGATCAATTCATTGTCATAAACAAATGGAATTAAGTTCAAGATTTAACAAGTCTCTAGGTTACATATGTGAAATCTGGGTACCAAATTTTATTCATCTAGTTATCTTATCTATTTTAAAATATCATATTAATTCGTAATCAAACAACTAGATATACAGTTTTCTTTTTAAAGAATTTTGCTCAAAAGCTTGCTTTAAAGAAATTTACAAATTTGATTGAATATATCTAATTTTTTTTTCATCTAGATCCAAGCATTTTAGAGCTGTCTTTCTCCCAGACAGATACAATATCAAAAATGCGTTTCTGAAAAAAGTGTGAAGTATGCAGATCTCGAATTCTCTTTTCTGACGAGTTCAACACATTCGAGTACAATACGTTTTATAAAGGGCAGAGTAAAAATATAATTCGGCTCATGATGCAATAGCTGATTTTTCTTACATCTGTGCATGTCGAATATGACTTATTAATAACTTAAGTGTTCATGTGTCATTAATGGTGAGTATAATGGAGATGAAGGTAATTTCCTATGACCTTTCTATAATCTATAATCCATTCCTATAATCTTTGTATAATGGTGCGATAGATGGTACCTAAATTGTTGAGTAAAAGATTAATTCTGGACTCCCGCTTGATTTTAAGAGAATGAAATTCATATAAAGATTTTGAATGAGTGTACATTCACCAGATTCTGGAACCGATTGCCTTCCTTAGATGCCTTAAGATATCAATTGGATTCATTAGCATCATTATTTTAAGCATGAAACAACACCACCACGTCTGTTTTTAGCATCATTATTTTAAGCAAGAAACAACCCCGCCACGTCTGTTTTCATTTAGAAATCATTCTATTCCACATTGAAAATGATAAAACATTGAATTCTATTTTTGGCATTTTTCATTCAGTATAATTTGAAGTAGAAAATAAACATTTTTATTGTATTTCGTTTTATCAAACACTTTTTAATGAAGGATTTGGGTAAATTTCATTAAACTGGAATTAATGGAAATTTCATCCTTTCCCTTATTTATCTTAGTCATCAATAACTTTATTCAAATATTTCACTCTGCTTCTTATAATGTTTAAACATTTATTTTAAACTTTGATAGCATACTGTGTGCAGATAGAAATGCTATTTCAATCAACAGAGTATTGACAAGGGAAAGAATGATTTCAAAAATATTTATATTAATTACGCGAATCGTGAATGTCGTTCTGCATGAAATCAAAAACGCGCGTGATATTTTCTTTCAACGTGGTGCTAAGTCGCGTTTTGGGAAAATGTTTGTTATTATTGCTCAGCTATTAGGGCTTCGAAACGTGGTAAGGAAAACAAAGTGCGTGTTCCGAAAGAATATCTTGATGCGTTGACAGCTTAACATCTGACAAGGATCTCTATCTTTCAAGTGAAGATTCGCATCCTTCATGTAAAGATAAAGTAAACACACATCACGGATAACTCAGAAAGGTTTCGATTTTAGACTATAGGCTCGGTGCAGATAAAAAGGCATCCCAATGCATGATGTTTCAGGTTTATTAGTCAAAGCAAGAGATTTTCCTCAAACTCGAATAAAACATCCCACGTGATTACTCGTTAAACAATATCACGCTACAGAGGATATTTATTAAAAGTAGATTAATCCTAAGATAAGTTCCTCGTATTGCGGGGTATACTGAAACGAATATTTATGAAATATGTCCTAATTTAATTACCCAATTTGAATATCTACTAGAAATCTTTTTGTTACAGAGTGTCCAGAAAAAATTTGCCGACAATGTGGACCCTCTAGGGTTCATATAGGGACCGAGATGAGATTTCAAATACAGTGATAATTCAGAAAACAAGATTGAGATTCAATGAAAGGCGACAAAGTGGCTTTGTCGGTTATGTTTATAGGTTGAGAAAATTCAAATTTTTCAATGGCAACTCCCACTTTTCCTTTCGCAAGATGCTCAACGCATATAGAAATCTTAAAGAGTTTTCACAAAGACGCGTTATGATCGCACGAAAAAAGCCATGATAGAGTTTTAAAAAAAGACTATCAAAGCTCGAAAGGAGCTTCAATGCCATATGGCAGAAACAACACATCAGACACAGATTCGTTCGCAAAACATTCAACTTAGAAAACTGATTTTTTTAAAAAAAAACGGACTGTTTTGTTTGTTCCTCAGTCTTGAGAACCCATTTGTCGACAAAAATGACTTCGCTCTCGAACGTTTTCAGTGAGTTCATAAAACTCTCTTACGGAAATGGAATGTACGCCTCGAAAGCCTTGCTTATTTTCCGTCGATTCCAGCACTATTGGTTACCCGCAAGTTTAGTAAATAAATCTGAATACATTTGCTGCACCTGTGATAGACCAAGTTACGGCCGACCGAATGTTCCTCAAGGTATTGCTACGGAAATGCATGACATGACTTCAGGACACATACATACGTCAAGAGATACAGTTCATGCATAGAATATACTTAAACAATCGTTGTAAAGCTGATACACTTGGTTTCCTGCAAGTTTTCGTACCAGTACGAACATGTCTGAGATATCTGTATTCTAGATTGTGAAAATCGAATTACAAACTTTGCCATATTTGAACAACTGGTACAGAACAATATTAAATATTTTTAGGTCATTTTTTGGCTTTACTTTCCACTTTTACCCACATACAATCAGTAATTGCCAATGTGATATATATATATATATATATATATATATATATATATATATATATATATATATATATATATAAGCTGGTCTTGCTCTGATTGGAGGAAAAATAATTGGTTGTCAAATTTCTAAGATTCAGAAAACTTTGTTATACATTATGTGAAAAAGATGATTAAATTAAAAAATATACACATGGTAAATTACTATAAAAGTCAAACTGATTATGCAATAGAATCTACAAATTTTAGGATTTAAATAAATGTTTTCTCCAATTAACAGCACCAAAATAATCACGTTAAAATGTTGACATTTCGCTTAGCTTTTACTTGATTGGATTTTCAACGAAAGTTTTCAGAAATACCCATCCACATTACATTTCTTCAACCGCTGAAATGTGTTTACATTCCATTTCGTAGCTTTACGTACATTATACCTTTCTAATGAGTGACAGCGGAAGGATGCATTCGCATAATGTCATTGCAAAAGCCTTCACACACAATTAGGCACTTACACGTTCGCTTTTAATGTTGGTAAACAATTTCGCTTTTTGCGTAAATTCCAGTGTTCTTCTTTACAACCATTTCGACTTATTTGCAAATTTTGCATTTAAATATTGGCTTTGTGGTATATAAAGTGGTTTGGTGTATGCGGTACTCACAGCGTTAGTATTTATAACCGAATAAAAGGACAACCAGACAAATGTGATCCTTCCTTTACGGAGGCTGTTATCTGGCTTATGAAGCTATCACCACATACTCTCGCACCAGCGCATCGGTGCCGAGACGAAAGATATATTGTTGCACCAAGCATATAAGTTGATGTTGGTGATTCTGACTGTTGTTTGTAATGCGCCAGATGACTTTTGTTGTCTATAGAGGACGTCATAACAGCTACAGAAAGGTGCTTATTCAAAGATGTGGATTGTCATTGTGGTGCATGAGTTGCCTTGGGACTGAACTCGCCACGTTAAGGTTTGTAGCTGCGTAATGTCATCACTAGACAAAAAAGATCACGAGGTGTCCACCGGCAGTTATCTGGCTTATGAAGCTATATCAGTATTTGAGATTTATGCGTACATATCCCAGTCATTTTAATCAAAGGAGTATTTAAAATAATAATCTAATTTTTTAGAAAAATATATTATTTGAATTTCAATAAACACTTATATTAATCGCATTTATGTATAATAACTTAGGAAAAACTCATCATTTTCTTTTTGAATTTCAAAACATCCAAATGAATTCCAAGAAATATTTTGCGAGTTAATGTCATCCCCTTATGAAAATGATCGAGCAGATATTTATTAAATATGAGATGATCTGTCTGTCACCAGCAAACACTGACATGGGACTAAGATTAATGACTCGGTGGAATCCAATAAATAGGTGTCAGATGAGGGAAAGTGAAAAACAAAAACGGTACATTTTCTCCAACTTTATGAAAAATGAGTATTCGCGTAAGAGATGTCGACTTGACGAAAGTCAAATTTCTAAGTTTCATTAAATAATTTCTGCAAGTATTCAGAAAATAATATTTTAGATATTAATAACCTTTACTCATCAATTCATAAAATGTTTTTCGATTTTGGTTTTGATATATAGGAGTTAAGGAATTCTAAATATAAAATTAAATTTGTTTAGCTTAGCTGAAAAGCTTAATGGTCCTGCTCATAAATCTTCTGCCAGTATCATTACAATTTTTTTTTTCTAATTTTACAAGTTCAGGAATTTCCAAAATATGGGTTTCCAATCGGAAGTGGAGATAGAGTAATCCAAAATTAGTTCATTTGAATTCTATAAAACCTGTTCCATAATTTTCTTTACTTACGATATTTGCATTTGTTTTCCGAAAGAATCAATGGTAGCTGTCATTCTGTTACACATCTCCACTTCCAACACAAGCTACAAAATAAAAAATAATAATAAAAGATTAAAATGAAATCTGCTATGCATATTTTAATGTATTCCTAATAATGTATTCAACATAAATGTATTTAACTTAGCCTATATGCATTCAACACAATTTCTTGAACGGCCAAGCACCACGTGTTCGTACAAGTTAAATTATATATATATATATTTCCTTTTAATTGTTTCATTGAAGGAGTCACTTTAATATTGCAAACGGTCATAAAAAATTTGTCTCGCATTTATAGTTTTATAAAATAAAGCATTTCCTATTTGTTTCATTTCATATAATCGCGTCTCAAAATGACATTTTTCTAGGTTTTATTTCCGGTAGTCATTAACTTATTTTTTTTAAATAAGAGTAACTTATTTTTTTTAATAAGAGTACTTTTGTAAATGCAATAGCAACACATTATTAAAATTATTTTTTGAGATGCTCGTGTTAATAACATTTTTAATTTTCCCCTACGGAATTTTGTTGACGATAAAACCCTTATCTCAAAAATAGCATCATGTTTTGACATGATAATAAAATATTATAAAAAGTTATAGAAAGTATATAAAAATAAATATAATATTATAGAAAGTCTAACTGAAAAAACTTTCGCTCATTTGATATTACAAAGATGAGAAGTGCAGGCATATAATCTTATACTTAACTTTATTGAAGTTATTATTATTACTAAGCATGAAGATTATTATTTAAGATTTTGGTAAAATTACACATAATATTAGAACTGAAATAGAAAGTATTTCTAATGAAATTAAAATTTGGGAAATTTCTAATATGATTCATTAGATATTTACAAGTATTCTTTCTGTCTTTCCAGCTTACTAGCACTATTAATCCTTTGGTTCTAAGAGTCTCTATTATGCTAAGCATGCGCCAATTTCTATTATCTAATCTCGTATGTTAATTTTACGATTCTATTACAAAAAAGAATTTGGAACTCCATTTTTATTTTTAAACACTTTCTTTTGAGACGTGACGTCATTTCTAATAGAAATCGAAAGAAATTTCTTTAAATCCCCTATTTGAGTCGTTTTCTCATAAATAAGGAATAAAGTTCCTCCTCCCCCCCCCCAAAAAAAAAGAAAGAAAGCACCAAAGAAAGTGCTTTTGGTTGCTTTCAGATTTCGATCCCTTCCCTGAAACTTTAAGAAACTGCTTATTTATTTCATTTTAGTTCGCCAATCTCCCCTTGTGCACTTTGTTTGTTGATGTGGAAGAGCTTCGAATACAATAAAAATAGTTTCTTTTCGATAAAGTTTCTTAAAAAGTTCAATATTTTTTTCCCTCGTGAAACTACAAAGGGCAAACTTCCAGATATCAGTTTTTGTTTATAGATAGTGTATATTTATTCGAAATGTAAATCCAAGGGAGGGCAAAATGTTTCATAATTTGTTGAAGGATAAATACTGCAATTAAAATTTAGATAAATTTCATAATAGAAAATATTTAAAAATCTAATTACTTATATATTTTGATTAGGACAGATAGTTTACACTTTCTATATCTGATTTCACCTAAGAACTCTCATTATTTGAGAGTTTGAATGATGTAAAATATCTGTTGGTCTGTCATTTTTTATTGAGAATTTCGAAAGAGATGTGTCTCCCTTTTTAAAAAGTTAATATTCAAAATTTTGAAACATATCTTCAAAAACGCTTGCATAATTACAAAAAAAAACCTTTTATCGGTTTAAATTTATCAATATCTGTATTGTAATCAAATGAGAAAAATCCTGATTTTAAAGAAATTCTATGTATAGAAAAGTATGGAGTTCATAGTTTATTATATTCTGCATAATTCCAGAAATCTTTATAAATGAAAACAGCAAAATATGCGTTAAGTAAGCTGAGAATAGACGAGATAGTATAATTTACCATAAATTTCTAACAAGTTTAAATTTCATCGAGCCCATTTATTTATTTTGTATATCTCTGCAATTCACTTTAAATATTTAAACAAATTCAAATAGTGCAGAATATTTTATCAATTCTCGTATTTTAAATGACAGGGCCACACACAAATGATTTATATTTTCAAAAAGTTGGCGTCGATGCCCAAAGGTAGTGAGTCTTCCCTTAATCTGGGCTTCCCATGTTAAGATTCTTAATTGAAAGGAATGAATGGAACGAGCGTTAATGTTCATTTCCTTTACAAATTATTCTATTGTTATTCAATGATTCTGTACTCTCAGAGATCTCATTTGGCAATCCCAAGTCTGGATATGAAAATATAACTTGTTTTCATCAGCAATAATATGTCTACTCTTGCTACATCCATATATATGCTTGGTGACCAATGCAACATGTATTGAGACTTGTTGATCATTGTAGATCGTTTCCACTCTGGAATCAATAAACATTGCTGAGAATTTCTAGTATTGTTTATGTTTTTCTAATTATTTGCCAACAATAAATATGCAACGCCACTCATTTACATTAATTGACTCATTGATCGACTAAGGAAGAATGTGTCTTGAATATACAATTATTGTATGCAATTTTTCCAAAAAAATGGTTAATTTTTTCTTATAGTATGGAATTATAGCATATGTGCTTATCCTTATTTATATCACATCTCCTCGGTTAGCGCTGATGTTATACTTATGAAAAGTTTTGTTTCATCATGATAAAAAAAGATGTTCATGATTAAATTCTTTCTTTCTTCTTTATTAAAGTACTCTCTTTTGTGTAAAATTAAAAAAAAGGCAGTATTTTATGCGGAGTTAATAAAAAACTTCTGAATTAATAAAAAACGTACTTGATATACCACATTCCACCAGATTTCTAAAATTGGTTTTACTGCAAAAAAGAGAGACGATACTTTGATACTACATCGGCCAGTGGAGCCTGGTGGTAAGGTCTTGACTTCAGAACTATCGGGCTTAAAGTCTGAAACCCACTTCCACCGAAACGGTATCGTATAAGCGAGTATGGTGCACGTTAAATCCTTCCGGACCAACGTCCTCCATCTGATATGGTGTGTACAATCTTAGGTGTCATCCTCGTCATCTGACTAATGTTCCAAATTATGTGGTACGTCCTAAGATAGTCCTAGTGTTGCTTTAAAATGGGACAATAATATAATTAAACTAATTTGTCCCTACATCATAAAAATAACTAATACAAAATTTAAATTATTTTAAATTGTGTTCTATTTAAAGTGTTTTATCCTTTGTGCATTAAATTACTCTCATTGTTTAAAACGCTTTTTCTGTCGTTTCTTTCAAAGAAATTTTTATTTTGATTCTTTAAGGACTCTTAGTTATCTTCGTTTTTTAAACCTCTTCAATTATTATAACCTGGAAGAGTGTTGTCATGGTGACGGCACCCCCTCTTTTGTGATGTCTACAAAGGATGCACATTTTTCTCGTGAATCAATGGGAAAATGCCCTTAATGCAGTTAAGCAGCAGAAATTTCATGTTGTAGGTGCACAGATTTCTGATTTTCTACAGGGCAGGCTTGTTAGCCCCCCTTTGTTTTACTTGTCTTTATAAAATTATCAATGTTTAATACATTAATGTTTGAGACAACATTGGAATCAATAACTTTCGTTTTAGTTTCTCAAATTGACCTTTTTATAATACATGAATAAATTAATTTAAAGCATATTATATTAAAATATTAGAATATATAGAATCATATTAGAATGGTTTATAAAGCATATAATGAGGAAAAATACACTAAAACAAACAAAATGAGTTTCTACCATAAACATGCTGAAATATATCGATATCTAAAAAAATTGTTTAGAGAAATACAAGGTGATATAAATTAAAGAATCCCTATTTGGGAAGCCCTGGATAGGATACCAGTCTACGTAACGCTTTCATATTTAGAGGATGTGCATTTTAGACAATGAAGAATTGATTAGGGTAATAAAAAATTCTATAAAGAACCGATAGTTGAAATGTATATCTTCCAAATAAGAAAGCGTTGTGTCGATTGGTTCTCACGTCAGAACATTGCAAACAAGGACACTTTAATTTGAACCACTCTGTACCTGTTAACTTCTGATCAATTATCGTCTTACTGTAAGAATAAGAATATCTGCAAGTATTCAATTGACAAAAGATTGAGAAATCTTTTGCTATGAAATCTAATCATATTGAATTGAGATCAGAAAATCAGGAAGATAATCTTTTTTAAATATTGGGACAATATATATGCTTAATTTAGAAGCAGCTATACTGTAGAAAATTGGATCGTCTTTTTAAAATTGAATCGCATCCTTTTAAATATAAATCAGGCTTTCTTTGCAGAATTTTAAACTTCTGATTAAATTCAAGAGATCACGGTATTAGATTTAATGATAAAATGAATCTATTATACTATTATAAAGAGAAAGTTTGGACAGATTGGCGATGTTGGTCAATCCCACCCGAAAGGCTGAACGAAATTGGATGAAATTCAGCAATAGTTTATGGTCTAGAATAGGATATAAGCTACTATTTATTCGGGTAATTCAGAAGTTAATTTTTTATTAATTGAAGACTAACTTTTTGGCCAATAATTTCCCTCCACCAAATGATTAAGACTTCAATTTTTCCCCACACTAATGAGGTTAGGCTTAATATGTTTTTGGCTGATTATTTCAAATGATTCAGTTTATTTTTTTTATTTTTTGATGCATTTAAAATTAAATATTGCTAATTAATCAATTTTTCGTATTCCTTTTGAGGTACTTTTGAATTAAAATAAAACACAATAAAGGAAATTTAAAAATTCTAATCTGTATTGGCTTACTGCAAATGGCTTAAAAACGTTCAAACGTTTGTATCGCCCCAATTTGCGTTAAGACTTCACGCATGCGCAGTGTGTTGTAATGGCTGACAATTATTTTCATTTTGATCAAAAGTCTAAAAATTATGTGCGTAATACTGTTGCAGATATCTTAATCTCGATCAATATATAAAATAGACTGGATTTGAATTTATAAATTTGGACTTGATTTGCCGTTTTGCTTTATTTCAGGTACACACAATAAAAAGTTGTTTTTCGGTTAGTTTTCTGCTTTTCCATGGTTACGAAGACGTGGGTAAAAGCTAGTAAATATATAATGCACTATTATGATGCTGTTGAAATCTAATAAAATCCGAACTTGCACTGATTTTAAGACCTTATATATGTATTTATTTATTACGCACAAAAATGGTTTGTAAAAAATTAAAAGATAACAATAACGAATTATTCATCATTAGATAATTTCTGTTTATAAATAGCTATAATGTTTATAGATTAATATCTCTCAATGGCAATCAGCTGATGGAAAATGATGGTGAAATACAGCGCCATTACGCCATCTAATGTAGGAGGGAGATTCGGATATTTCGACAAATCTGCATATTATTACTAATCTAGAGTCCATTAATCGACCAGCGAGCACCCCGCTTTTCGAGGCATGTCAACAATGCCTGAAATGTAATTTGTCCAGTCGACACAAAGCGTAAAAGGGGAAATTTCCCGTGATTACCTCAGAGAGTCCAGTCTTAAGTCTAAGCAAATGCATTTTCGAATTTCCTGAACAGATTTTGTCCGTAATTAAACTATTTGAGCATATTAAAGCACCAAGTAATTAAATAATATGAATATTGTTATTAAGTGAGATTAATTTAGAAATGAATTTCAACTTTATTGAGCAAAGAACAAATTTTGGCATTGTTATATAGAATTTTATTTCGATTTATCGTTATTTCAAAAGGCTGAAACTTAAAATACGAAATAAATAAATAAATAACCCAAAGATAAAACTCTATATCCAAAACAATTACCGAGTTTTAAAACGTGATGACAAAGATGCCTCCACTGATAAATATATTTTACTGTAACTGTAATAAAATGGAGATTAAGTGTAATTATATGTCGTTAGTCATAATCAACAATGGTATTTATTTGTAATCCCCAATAAGTTTATAAGTGATTAATTACTGGTAATTATACACAATCATCTATTTAACTAACCCCATTTTCCTAAACACGATATACAGCAAGATTCATTATAAATAAGCTTTAGAAGATCAATTTTACCTATCAAAAATATTTGTATTCAAAATATTTAACAATTACTTTACTGGA